>VDFB02104553.1:64455-95128 GCA_007258455.2 Sequoia sempervirens | reverse complement strand
ATTCAAAGAAAAAACTTTTGGAAACAAAAGTTAAAACAAAGATGCATGAAGAGGCCATAAGTGTAGATCCAAATGAAAGAGAAGTTTGGTTAGTAGAAGATATGTGTTCAATCAAAAATTTGCTTCTTCATAATTCCAAAGAATGTTGGTTTGAAAGTCAAGTCAAAGAGGAAGTTGAAGTCTCTTCCCACTTCAAAGTTGATTTGATCAATTCTTTTGAATTATGTGTAGAAGACAACATGGAAGGAGAAGCTTCTAGGAATTATAAGGCAGATTTCTCTTCACCAGAAATCAAGTTAAGGCAAAAAGCTAAGGAATTGGAAGGCACTATGGATGGAATGATGAAGAGTGTTCATCACATGGAAGACAAATTGAGGAGTACAGCTCAAACCATTTTTGAAATCTTTATCCATCAAAGTTGTTCTACATCATCTCAGCCAGTGTATAATGATTGCAACTCAAGTTCACACATTGCTGATAATGGAATTCAAATTTTGTCAAATCTTGATAGAATTCATAGACATGTAGAATAGTTGATTTATGATGTGCCTATGGGAGAAGTTGTGTGTTGCATTTCTATTGATGACATGAAGTCCATTAAATTTTCCTTGGAGGAAATTAAATCTAGTCTTTTGCACATCATTCATGACAAAGACATAGTGGCCAATATTGCTAACAAGGCATTGGAGTGGAATGAGATTACCAAAACAAAGTTGCAAGAAGTGCATGAGACTCTAATTGAAGCAGAGAATCAAATTTCTGCTATTCAATATTCATGGGAGCAAAAAAACAGAAGAAGAGTAGAGGAGCTTCAAGAAATTCTTGATGAGCTTGATCTCATACAAGAAACATATGATTTGGAATGCTGTCCTAAGAGATGAAAGCATTCAAATTCTCAAGCTTATCAAGCTTTTGACAATCTCTTGTATGAAGAAGGTGCTAGTAAGATTTATGTAAATCCTCTTTTTGAAAATGATGAAGAAATTGCTTCAAAGATTACTGAAGAAGGGAATTTGAGTTTGTTTCCCAACATTGGAGAGTTAATACGTGAGTTGCACGAAGTTGAATCTACTGCTGCTCCTAGTGCAACCATTCAACAAGAATTGGTAACTCTTGAAACACAAAGAAATGAAGGCATTCTTATTGTTCATCAACAAAAAGTTGATGGGTTTGTTGATGAAGGTTTAATTTATTTTTTGATGAGGATGCTTGTGAGGCTCATATCAGATTTTAGTTCATCACCATCTTCTCTTAGAGTGATAGATTTCAGAATTGTATTTGATGAAGGATTTGTGGAATCTTTCCGGCAAGTCATATCACAAGATTTTGGATTTGATTTTTTCAACGAACAAAGGTTGGTTGAATACTTCTTGGAATTTCAAGAAGTGGCATTGCAGATGGAACGAGCGAATCAAATGATTCGTGTGAGAGCAGTTCTCAGTTTGAGAAGTGGTTCTTCATGGTTGTTAGTTTGGGATCCTGGCATTACTTGGGAAGAAGGTAATTTTAAAGTAGATAGACCAGCATATAATATTCAGAGTGTAGTTGTGACCATTTGCTTATGTGTTGGAAAATGTCTTCAATTGAAAAGCAGTGTTTGGGATCTCAAGCATTTTCTTTTGAAGAATGGAATGCATAAAAAGAAGGTTGGATGGAGAGATAAGTTTTAAAAATTATGTTTTATGTTTGTTGCTCCCTTCTTTCTATGTCATTGCCTCTTTATTTCTGATCATACACTGGTGTTCTGGGAAGGAAATATAATCAAAAGTTGGTTTGTGGTGATATGGGGTCTCTTGCTAAAAGTTCCACTAGTTTTGTTCATGAGAAATTATGCTCATTTTGATGGAAAGTTGTTTTGTAGCAGTAGCTGCTTGTCTTCTTGGATGCTGATTTTCTAAAAATCAAATCTCAAGATGATTATTTCAGACCTCTTAGGAAGCTGGTTACTTCATTTCCAGGCCTCTCCACCTCCTATTTGGACTGAATTTCTTCCAAAAATAAGCAAGGGAATGTTTCTATATGGTCAAAATTCAAGTATGGGTTGTTCATTGATAGTTGACAATGAATTTTGTGGTACCAACTCATACATTACTTTTTGGGACAGCGAGTTATTAGCTGATTTGATTTATCAAATTGAGACTCTTGATTTGAAATATGTGAATATTTCTTGGAGTTCTTTTAGTGAAATCATTTTGCTTCAAAGGAAGCATTGTGCATCCTCTTGGATAGGGATGGAGTGTGGAGCTTTGCTCTTGGTTTGGCATTGGTTTAGAAGCATGTTTGAAAATATTTTTGTTGCTGATTAGAAATATGACAACAAGGTTTGGAGTTCCTACAGACTGATATGGGACCCAGGCACTGACATGTTTGATGCATTATTTTTTTTGGATTGTGACATGTTGGTCCACTTTGAGTATTCGGTTGTATTAATCAGAGTAGCGCAACTAATTAGAGGAACATTGTTCCTAAGAAAGTTTTGGAATCCTGGTATCACTTGGGTTTCTGATTCCATAGTTGAAGATGATGAAGCCAATGATGGTCTTCTAGAATTTATTCCCATGATGTTTTAGTTTAATTTTAATCTGGTGATTTCTTGTGTTGGCATCCAGCAGTGCAATGCTTACATCAGTTGGTGCTATCCTTCTCCTAGGATGATTTGGGACCCTGGGATCCTATTTGGCATCGTAAGGATCAAATTGTTCCCTTGGAGTGTGGTGGCATTGCTTGAGGACAAGCAATTTTGGGAAGGGCGGACTGTAATGTCCCCATTTTTTCCCTACACTCTTTAATAGGATTTAGCCTATTTCTAGAAATCCGTAGGCTAAGCCGAGGTGGAAAATTAGGGTTTCCTCTTTCAGATATTGCTCAGTTGACATTCAGAGGATGTTGTGCAGACTTACTATTTATAGTAGTTGCTATTTTTAGCAAGTCTATCTTTTGGCAGTATTTGTCTAGCAGCAGTTCAATCATTTGTAGGTTAGTGTTCAGTTTGGCTATCTATTGTTTTGATGTGAACTTACTATTTATAGCAGTTGGCTATTTTTAGTAAGTCTAAATTTGGCAGTAATCATTAGCAACTCAACTCAAGTCATCTTGCTATCCATAAGTTTCAGTATTGGCATTGGTTTTGGTTATCTCCATGGACTGATTTTTTATACTTAGTCAAATTTCATGTTTCTCAGTTGTACCCCACACCTAGGAGTAATAACTTCATGTCGTTTTAAAAGAGGGGCCATTAAGGGGGTCAATTCTACATTTAATAATTTATTAAATGCACAATTTACTATTTATAGCAGTTGGCTATTTTTAGTAAGTGTAAATTTGGCAGTAGCATCATCAGCAGCTCAACTCAAGTCATCTTTCTATCCATCAGTTTCTGTATTGGCATTGGTTTTGGTTATCTCCATGGACTGATTTTTTATACTTAGTCAAATTTCATGTTTCTCAGTTGTACCCCACGCCTAGGAGTAATAACTTCATGTTGTTTTAAAAGAGGGGCCATTAAGGGGGTCAATTATGCATTTAATAATTTATTAAATGCTTTATTGTTGCAAAGTGAAAAGGAGGTTGAGTAATATTATATTATTTCAAAAAGTAAAATGCAAAAAGGTGGCATCCCTTTTGGAAGTTGAAGTGATTCAACTTCTCAGAATTTGAAGAGTTCTTGTTGGTTCATTTGCCAATTGAAGTTTATATATTGTTGCTGATTGAAGAGCTGATTATGCATATTTTTGAAGAGCAAAGTTATGCTGCTGGAATGAATCCAGAATCTTGCTAAGGGAAAGCTGAGCAAATTTACTCCATTCTTCAGGCCTACAACTATGGTTCCCTAGGTGGTGGATTGAGAGTGTGCTTCATCCAGAAGTACATATTGAGCATTCTTGTGGAGTTTTGGTGAGATATTTCTAGTTTTTATGTTGCTGGTTTATCATAGTTGAAAGTGATTTTTTTATACAACTTTTAGTATGAATTTTATTTGGTTATGGGTATTTGACCATTGCATTTCTATAATAGAGTCAACCATATTTGGAGGTTATCAAAATTTAATTTCAAGTTTCAGATTTTATTAAGCAAATTCGCCCTTGCAAGGAGGTCGTACCTTTTTGGAGAGCATTGGGATTTGTGCATAAATTAATGATTGAGTTTAGATGTTGTTTTATCATTATGAAATGGGTGCCAACCTTCTCAAGAGCTTTTGCAAGCTAGATTTCATCTTCTAGAGGTATTGTGTAGGAGTTGTGATTATTTTTGTGTTTTCAGTTTGCTGATAATCATTTCCAGATTGTTGATTTTTATATCAGTTTGCTTCAGTATTCTAATTTTGGTTTTAAGCTTCATTAATTCAGAGGATATCAGGTGGAAAAATCTTTTATTTCATTGTGCTTTGTAAATATTGTAATAACACTTGAAAATTGCAGTTGTTTATCATTGTAAGACTGTGACCAATAGTATTGTTCCAGTCATTTAATTAGCTGCAAAATCTTATGATTAATCCCTCATATATGTAACCCCTGGATGGTTTACCACCAGTGTGGATAAAGAGCATTCTAGAAGCTTATCTCTCTTATTTGCAGCTATTTCTATTCATTTTAAAGCTAGTTAGTAGTACTAACAACTATTTCATTTTATTGCTGCAATTTATACTTGATTACACTCCCACAATTAAGTGGTTGAGTTTTAGAATAAACATCGTTCTTGATTGTAAATTCCCCCCACAAAATAATTGGTTGTGTGGATAGTATTCCCCCCATGTTAATAAGTGGAAAAGTGGATTTAAATGTTGGCTTGCCACCTAATAATTGTTGTAAACTCACCCATTGAATAAGTGGAGTATTCCCACTGCTTGTGGATGCCTGCATCAGCAGATGAATTGTACTTTTAGCTTTTTTTATGCCTAAAAATCCTCTGACCATATGCTATCACTTCTCCCACATTGGGATCTTGGTGAACATTCTTGGTTAGAGTTATCTTCTTTGTTGATTTGCATTTTTGGAGCTAACGCTAATCAGTGTTTGGTTGTTGATTTGAATATTAATTTTGGGAAAAAGCTAAGGGGAATATTTCATGGAAATATTTCTAAATGGAATATCCCAAATGAAAAAAATTGATAAAATATATTAATTAATGAATCGAAACTAAGGAAATGTAGAGTGTTTGAAAACACGTTGTGATATGCATAGACACCTAGATATGAATGCAAATTGCAACAGAAATGGATGAAATTGAAAGTATGCACCTAAGATATTGATGGAGACTAGAAATGACCTATAGAATGATGTTTATCCTAATTTTTAGGCTTGGTGGTAGTCATTCACCATTCTAGGAAAATTAGTCCTAGATCTATGAAACCGTTCCGGAGCCTGTTTCAGAAAAATGAGTATCTAAAACTGGAGGAAACCATAATCATGTCTGGTAGTGTGACTCATTCACCACTAATGGTGAATGAGTTCACTTCTAAATTTTTAAATATTCAAAAGTGGAAACAAGAACATTCGGTCGACACTTTCTACTTCTCCAAGTGTCTAGTTTTGAAATTGTCAAATTTAGGCCTAAAAGTGACTTTTTGTTGATATTTTTCCTTATCCAATGAATAGATGACTTGAAGAACTTTGAAACTTGATCTTCAATGACTTCAAAGCCTCCAAGATGCCTGAATCTACAAACACACAAGAAGAGAAGGAAATAAATTGGATTTTAGGGCATGGGGGTTTGCCTTGGTCAAACCCCTTTGTAGGGTTTAAACCAAAATGATCAAAGAATGTAATGAAGAATGAAACAATGGAATTAATACCTTGTCATGGTGTTTGATCCTGAAGTTATGTAGGGTGAAACAAAAATAGTGGTTTACAATTGAAGTGGGGAAGGAAAACTCACAAAAAATGAATGCATTGCAAAAAAATTAATTTTAGGGGTTCATACGAACCGATTGGTTCGACCGAACCCATTAGGGGTTCACTAGAACCTAGGTTCGGGCTAACCCATTTAATGATTTACCGCCAAAAAAGACAACAAAACCTATTATAAAAGGGGGGTTCAAATGAACCAGGGTTCGAATGAACCCTAGTTCAAGCAAACGCCTAGGGGTTCACTCGAACCCCCTTATTCCTCATCTCCCCCTAAGACAAAAAAAAACCCCTAAATTTTGTCAAATCAGAGCTCGGGTTGAGGATGAAAATGGATGAATCTTCACAAACCCAACTGGAATCAAGTAGTCCTCAGAACGAGCTATCTAATGAATATAATTTTAATATGATTTGGTTTTATTATGTATTATTATTAAACATAGGTTTTTCATGAAAAATGAAGGGATTTGTTCTGCACATGTGGAAAAATTGTAGATTATCAAAACTAAAAATAAAAATATGAGTGCACAAGATATTGAAGTCCTTGATCCAAAAAAAAAAAGAATTTCGATATATACAAAAAAAGATATGCGTTATACAGTCGCGCTATGTTTGAATTGTAATTGGTTTGAATTCAAAACTTGATTAAAGAAAAAATATTCAATAAAAAACTGTCTAACCAAGTGGAAGCACTAGATATCAGAGTTATGAATCTAAATTCAAAAGAATTAGAATTTTATCCCTCATGGAAAAAATGTTATGCATTATACAATGTGCGTCACTTTTTAAAAATGATGTCTTTTTAAAAAAATCAATTTTTGTGGGAGATGGAAAAAGAAGTGCAATCTAATTCCAAAATTTTTGATTTTTTTTAGAATCTACAGACAAAATGTGACGAGACTCTAGTTTGTATCATCTTCAAATTCTTCATTGTTTAGTCGCTATAGGTGCCCAAATGTGAAGATTTAGTTAAAAATAATAATTTCAGTGTCCAGTTTGGCCAAAAATTGTAAACCACTATTGTGGGATCACCCTATAGTAAAACATGAGAAATCTTCCCTTAAATGTCCTTGGAAGATATCTTGAAGACTAAGAATGTAAAAACCGTAACTTGCTTGACTTGAAGGAGAAGATAGATGATGAATGAATGATAAGAGATGTGTGAATGAGTTAAGAAATGTAAATTAGGGTTTAGAGACTTGATTTTATAGGAAATTCACCTTATTCACCCATAAATTGGTTCCCCAAGGCTAAAATGAAGAAAAATAAAAATTAAATTCCAAAATTTACTGCTCAAAAGTGAAAAAATGACCCAAATGGGACTCATTCACCACCTTGGGAAAATCAATCCTATTTAGTAGGGACTCATTCACCACAAATGGAAAATTAGTCCCAGATGGGTCCATTTTCCAGCTAGCTTGTTCGGGAATGAGGAATTTTAGTTCTTATGTTGATTGCATAAGGTATTTGATCAAATTATGCCTTAGGATGCACAAGATGGTGTAATAGGGGCCTATTAATGATGATGTGAAGGTCAATTAGGGCTTGGGACACATAATTCAATGTGAAAGTGTAATTAAATACACTTTACAACACTAAAATGAGGTCCACTTAGCCTAGAAAGGCACAACATCCAATGTGAATGTGCAAGAAACATTAAAACACTAGATTAAAGATAGGTTTGACTTATAATCATTTTAGATTGATGTGAGAATGCAATTAAATACATTTTATTTAATTTTGAATAAAGGGAGAATGGGTTTATTAAGTTGAGAAATGTGTGAAAGTATTTTACAATAACTTTATAAGACATCGTTAAATGCATTTGAAAGGGTCCAAGAGCTAGTGTGGATGTGAAATACACCTTGCAACACTAAATCAAGGCCACATTAAGTCCAATTTATCATCAATTATTCCAAAATCAAGCAAGAAATACTTTTTCTATGGTACAGGTTTCCTTCTAGGGAAATTCAAGCCAACAAAATATGAAACATAAAATCTAAGACCTAATGATGAACGATCTATATTTACAATAATAAAATATGACTTTCATAGGTGCTACCCTTGAACCCCCATTAGGGTGCATGATCCTCGAACCCCTACAGGGGAGATCCCCCCTACAACACATGTACCTTATGCTAGTGATCCTGATCTCTTTTAGTATTGTAGCAACTTAAGAAGAACATCCAAACAAGTTCCCATGAATCGATAAATTTAATCATCTTCTTCATCCCATTACATCAATCCTTCCAGTTTGACTAAGGCATCCATGTCCACCATCTCATCACCTGAATCCAAGATCCACATCCAAGACAAGGGGTGTGGAGCATACCACATGAAAACTTCTTATTGTATCAACAAACTACCAACATCTCTAAAATCCTCCAGTAAACCTTCTTCTAAAAAAAGATCCTAAAGTCATTAATTGGCCATCCCCTACCACAACTTTCACAAGATGGGGAGAATTGAGAAAAAAATATTTTCACGAAGAAGATATTTCCACATGGATATACAAAGAAGAAGAAGATATTGAACCTAAGCATATCCCAATAGAGCAATATGGTAAAGGCTTCAAGATCATGAGATGCAAGGGCTATGATGGAAATAGTGGACTTGGTTTACGAAAGAATGGAATGAAAAAACCTTTAATTCCTTCCAAGCTACCAAGGAATAGAGGGTTAGGGTATGAACCACCAAAAGTGATTACTCCTAGTACTAAGGTGCTTTCGAGTGAGGACAATTGTTCTTCAAAACATATTGAGATATCTAAGCACTATCATTTTAAAATTGAGTTTAATGAATGAGAATGGAACTCTTGCACATCTAGTGACTGACTTAACTGAGACCTTCCAAGAGCTTGACCTAACCAATCCCTCAACCAAAGGAAAATCTTGGATTTATACCTTTTCAGATTCCAACATGACAGTTTTTTTTCACCATATTGGCATATTCATTGAATCTTAACGATACTAATGATGGAAAACCTTTAGTATACCCAAATTTGATATATTAGAACCAACAAGGACCACCCAACTTGGACATATTTGAAAGTGATGAAGCAATAACTGAGTTTATGGGACTTCATGAAGTTATACCTAATGGTTATCATAAACAATGTTTTAATATATATCTTGAAAATGTGGCCTACTTTGGGGAGTCTAGCCCACCCTCTAATTGCAAAAATGAAAATCATAAATCAAAAAAGGAAATTTCTTTAGGTGAGAATTGAAAGGTACCTCTAGACCCATAAAAAGTAAAAAGAAAGGATGTATCTAAGGGTGAAAACCACTCGGTGGTACCTAGGGATGGAGGGTTGGAACTACTCCCTATAAGCCAAGAGAAATCACCATTGCTAGTAGAGAAGTGCATGGAAGTAAAAATTGGTACTAATGAAAATCCTAGAATCATTTGTTTCACAACATCTTTGACAAAGGCAAAGAAATTAGAATTTTGTGCCTTCTTTACAAAGAGACAAATTAACTTCACTTGGTCTTACACTAACATGCTCAGATTGGCTCCCAAGTTGGTGTTAAATCACTTACCATTGTTTCTTGATGCCAAACTAATCAAACAAATAATAAATAAAATGCATCCCCATATTATACTATTGGTAAAATTAGAAGTAAAGAAGCTATTAGACGTTGGTTCCATTCAACCCATTGACCATGAAAAATGGATTTCTAGTCTAGTACCCATGAAAAAAATAATAGGTGCAATCAAAAATTTTATAGATTTCAAAGATTTAAATAATGCATGCACTAAGGATGACCTCCCATTGCCTAACATCAACATCATACTGGATTTGACAATGGTATGAAATGCTATCACTCATTGATGGTTTCTCAAGATATAATCAGATTAGGATCACTCCCAAGGATCAATACAAGACAACTTTTACTTGTCCATGGGGAACATACTGTTTGAATTTTATGTCATTTGGATTGAAAAATGTTGGAGCAACATATTAGTGAGCTATGACTACCATATTTAATGACCTTATGCACATGCTTATGGAGGATTATGTGGATGAATTTCTAGAAAAATAATTGTCTAGGAGTGACCATCTGTGAGTACTAGATAATATTTTCAAGAGGCTAGAATAATACAAATTGAAATTGAACCCAAAAAGGTGTATTATGAGGGTAACAACAAGGAACCTCCTAGGATACATTATCTCATGAAGAGGAATCGAAGTAGATCTTGTAAAAGTGAAGGATATCATGGAAATGCCACCTCCAACAAGCATAAGTCAGTTACAAATACTATAGGGAAGATTACAATTTATTAGGAGGTTCATTGCTCAACTGTTAGATAAGTTTCAACCATTCCAACATTTTCTATGAAAGGGATTACCCTTCATTTGGACTAACCAATGTCAAGAATCATTTCAATTTAGAAAAAAGGACTATCTATTAGCACCACCTATTCTAATTCCTCCCATTGAATGTGCATGCCTTGCATTGGTTTTTTCCAATCAAAATATCAAGCATTACATGTTAAATAACCAAACAAAGTTGATGGAAAAGATTGATCCCTTGAAGTATCTCCTTAGAAAAGAAGACTTAATGGGTCAATTAGTCAAATGGATCATGATATTAAGTGAATATGATGGGTATGTACAAGATCATCATGTAAAAACAAGCCCTTAAGTGGTGAAAAATTTAGAAAAATCAAAGTTAGGCAACTTGAATGTATAAAAGTTTGAATAAGTTATCTATATTATTTCAAAAATATGTAAGAATAGAAACTGTAGCAAATTGAATGTAGTTTCTAGATAACTAGGTTTATTTAAAAAAAAAATCTATTTGGTGAAAATTTGAAATAAGTAGGTATCTATCTGACCACCCTAACAACAATAAAATGATAATACTTTTTTTATAAGATTTTATATATAAGTAAAGGACTCATGTCCCGATGTGATCAATTTAAAAAAAAAAAATCCAAGTAAAAAATTAATTATGATTTTTTTTATTACAACCTTTAAAAAATATAAAAACTCATATGTTTGACCACCTTAACTTGGTCAAAACTTCATAAAATTCATTTTTTTTAAATCCTATAGTATGCGAAGCATAGAATGTGATGCATGATTCAGATTAAAAAAATGTGATACTGTTTGAAAGCTATAGATGTTTTTCTATCAGCCTATCAATTAGGAATTTAGTCATAATTCAAATAGAAAATGAATAATAATTATTTATTAAATTCAAAGTAAAGCATAATTTATATTGGTGGAAAGCTAAGAATCTCTTTTAAAAACCCTTTTTATTTCATTAGTTTTGGGTATAAAAAAAGTTGGCAGCCATATTCCCTACACATACCCATCATATCACCACTTTTTGGCCCAACATGATCCTACACATACCCTAATATTTAATATGTTGAGTGTAAGGAAATAAAAAAACAATTTATAGCCGACCAACTTGTCGATGTACCCAAAATAATAGATCATATGTTGGTATCTAACTTCCCTGAGGAGTCCATATTCACACTAGATAATTTAGTTATATGCAAGATTTATTTTGATGTATCTCACATGAATCGTGGTTTAGGAGAAGGGATATTGTTGTTACATGGTAAGGAGACACTATACCAAAGTCATTCAGAATAGCCTTTTCTTGCACCAATAACATGTAGAAGAGTATGAGGAACTACACATAGGACTTCGTATGACCATTAAATGGAAAATAAAGAGCCTTCAAGTATATGGAGACTCTCAGTTTGTTATTTGATAAGTCAATGACGATTATAACACAAAAGATGAGAAACTTACTCCCTACAAATGATAGGTTGACAAGTTTTAGTAGTACTTTTATGGCATCATCTTTTGGTAGGTCTCAAGAATTCAAAATAAGGTAGCTAATGCAATGGCCACAATAGGATCTCTCGTGGATATCACAAACAATATACCGGTCGTATTATTATTTCTTTGTATAATTTTTGTTTGTCACTTCCTTTTGATATCCATGAATCTAAGATGGTGTGAGAAATTGTTGGTCCCAATTCCCCTTGGTAGAAATATTTCTATGATTACCTACATGACCAAGTTATCCATCCTGAATTTTCTACCAATCAACACAAAACATTTATCTATAATACATCTAGGTATGTCATCATTGGTGACACCATCTACTATCGAAGCCTGGAAAATACCTCCTTATATGTCTTGATCCTAATGAAGCACAAACAACTTTAAACAAAGTACATGATGGTATTTTTGGAGCCCACTTGAGTGGTCCTACTTTATCCAAGAATATCATGCATGCTAGATATTTCTGGCCTGCTACTAAACATGATGCACACCACTTTGTTAAGAAGTGTTGATAATTCCATATACATGGAGATCTTATACATGCACTAGTCCAAGAACTCTAGGAAATCATGTCACCATGGTCTTTCTCTCAATGGGGACTTTAACTCATAGGTAAGATTCATTTGACCTCATCCAACGACCATAAATTCATTATCACAACAACTGAGTATTTCATGAAATGGATCGAGGCTATCCCAATGATATATATTAGTAGCAATTAGATATCTAAATTCATCCTCGATTATATCTTATGTCAATATGGTGTTTTGCAATCCATTATTACTGATAATGGTCATCCCTTCAAGAACCAGGATTTCTACCAATTATATGAAAAATTCTAGATCCACCACCACTTCTCCAATCCATACTATCCAAAGGTAATTTCCAAGCCGAGGCATCAAATAAGACCATCATTAAAATCTTGAATAAGACCATCAATGATGTTGGTTGTAACTAACACCTCCAACTAAATCCTACCTTATCAGCCTACTGAACTAGCATATGCACTCCCACGTGATCCACACCATATTCCCTAGTATTTGTCTCTAAAGCCTTCCTTCCTATCAAGGTTGATTTACCTTCCCTAAGGGTATCCATGCAAGGACTTATTGATGATGAAGAGTATCATGTATCTAGATTACATGAGCTAGATTTGTTAGATGAGTGAAGATAAAATTCATTGGTACACCTACATGCTTACTAGAATCATCTTTGTTGTAGCTATAATAAGAAGGTTCTAGTCAAAAATTTTGACATTGGTGATTTGGTCTTAATGGAGAACCCTAAGAGTCAAGAAAAAAGAGAGAAACCTAAAAAATTTGAACCTAATTTGTTGGGACCATACATTGTAAAGAGAAATAATTTTTCCAATAATGAAAACCACTTTGGTGGCACTTTGGATAAGTACCATGGTGAAAACATGGAAAACATGTGCCATATGTAGTTAGTCTTTTCTCCATCATCTAACATCATTCCATCTAATTTTTCACCTTCACCCATAATAAGGTTACCTCCATGCTTCCTCACGTCATTCATAATAATGATTTATTTTCCTTCTCATGGCCTACACACGGTTGACATTATCTGTCTATCACCTACCAACCCATCCTTATCCAACTCCTAACAATCAATCCTATACCTAACTAGGGGAAAGTACTTGACTTACATCTTCATCAGATCATAGACTTGGTATTGGAGGTCATCATCGCAAAAATCCAAAAAAATCTAAATAATATTTTTAAAAAGCTAAAAACATTGAAATATCTCCAAAAATCCAAAAACATATTAAAACATGTCAAAAATACAAAAAAATAGAAACATGTCAAAAATACATAATAATCCAAATAACCTTCAAAAATCCCAAAAACAATGTCAAGTCCTATTAGTCTAAGTTTGTTGAACTATGATGTCTCTACACATGTTATGTAGGAAAGGTCATCACTAATAAGACCTCAAGAAACTAGGTCAAACCTTTAGGGTTTGTCAAGTCAATTCAATCGTGATTCAATCCATAATAAATTATCCATGGTCAAGGTTATTCAAACTATGATGTCTCAATCGTGATTCAATCCACAATAAATTATCCATGGTCGAGGCCATCACTGATGAGTCCCCAAGGCATTAGGTTAGACCCTTAGGGTTTTTTAGTACTGTCATAGTCCATATAATAATAAATAATCCTTTCCTAAAACTGACATGTTGATCAAACACAAATAGTTATCTGAGTCTTAACCAAATCAGGAATCAATAGGCTAGCTACCCAGCTAGTCTTTATCAAAACTGATCAATTGCCTAATCATCAAATCAACACCTACTAGTCAATCAATGCTCTTATACAAGAGGTGGCCTTGTCAAAACTAGACTCGATGTCTTATATGACTTGCCTCATTTCTTGAAACCATACCTAGTCCTATCATTTGTCTTATACAACATATGTCCTTCCTCAAACTGAACATCATCATTTATCAACTTTATCATTTTTCTTATACCAGTGACTGTATGACTGAAACTAGACATGATGTCTTATAGGGAAAGCTTCTGTTCCTAAAACCAGGCATTGTAAACCAATCAATCAATCAATTCTATCAATCTTATTAGTAAACAATCACTAGAAAATAATCTAAATGGTTGTTGGATTTGTTGGTCCAGTTTGTCTTATCTTTTTATTGATTTATCATATGTCATATTACTAGCCACCTCGAGGATTTCCCAAGAAGGATTTATAGGAGAAATGATTTCTCGTGAACTTATTTTTCTTTTCTTTTTGTTTGTGGTTTGTCTTGATAAAAAGATTGGGGAAACTTTTCTCCCAATATGTGTCATGGCACTCCTTGTTTGCCAATTATCTATTTTTGTAAAGGGATAATGTTGCACACCTTGGTCTATTCCATACCATGGTGTTTATTGTCCATTTTCCATAATTTAATTCCCAATGATAATAAACATGCAAGCCTAACATCTATCAAGAAAAATGTCAACCCTTCTTCATTTCGACTATATTTGTGCTAACATTTATTTCCTCCATATTCACATTTCTTCTATTCCCATCATGATGGCATCTTGTGATACATAAGAATATCCTTCATACATATTCATGTTAGATCATCATAGGCATCATCATAAGCATATTAGGTCATCCATATTGCATCAGTAAATACAAAAATATATATAGTATTCCATCATAAGGGATCATCCATATAAGAATCACATATCATAACCATATGATACCATCTTGCATCTATAAATTGTTAGAATACATTTCATTACATACATCCTGGGTATGTGCAAGATCATGATGGACGAAAAAGTGGCAATGTGAAAAGGGTTGTGTTTTGCATCAACCAAAAAACATGAAAATCCTGAGTTGACTTTTTTCTGGCTTGGATGTCAGCACATTGCTCCAAAGCCATGCCCAAGGCAAGAATCAGATATCAGATATCTGGTCCAAATCGGATATCCAGTTTGAATCGAATATCTAATTTGAATCAGGTATAAATAGATAATGAAGCTTGCTTTTAAAATCATTTGAAGCATTTTAAAGCTGAGTATAGGCATTGAGAGTGACATTTGTAGATCAGATATCTGATTTCCAGGGTAAGTTTTTGGTTTTATTTTTGTTTTAATCTATTTTTCTATTAGTTTTGTATAATTTTATGTAGTTTTTTATGGATTTTTATTAAAAAGTGGGGTTTTTTATTGTTTTTTATTAAAAATAAAAGTTTATAATGTATTTTTATTAAAAACTAGTATTTTTTATGGATTTTTATTAAAAACTAGTATTGTTTATGGATTTTTATTAAAAACAAGAGTTTGTTATGGATTTTTGTTAAGAAGTAGGGTTTTTTTTTGGATTTTTATTTAAAAGTAGGTATTTTCACAATAATTTCATTTATATTATGTAATTTCAATTAGATTAATTAGTTTTTAACTTTAATCAGACATTATGGCTGCGAATGAAAATTCACAAATGCCAAACTCTCCACCACATCTGTGACCATCAATTGAAGACTTAATTGGTGAAAAATTGGAGCAATTGAGGGGAATTTGTGATGTTTATAAGACAATCCCTTGATTATCCCATATGACAAATAGATTGCAAGAAATAATTAAAAATATAGAAACCCTCTCCACCCAACATAATGCTTTTCTTTTTTGGCAAGAAACTATGAGGGAATATTACTCCTATGGATTTTATTACGATGATGTGAAAGATCTCCAAATAACAAAAGCCCAACTAGCCTCTTTATTCATTAACCTTGCACTGGTTTTCTAGTTAATGTTAATAAACCAAAACTTTCTATAAAATGGTGCACAAATAAGGACATTGTAGATAACTTTTGGGATCATTGGTGTATGGTTTTTGATAAACCACCCAACAAGAATAGTGATATACCATTTTACTTTATTAAAAAATTATACACTGAGTTTGTGTTAGGGCATCATGTCAATTACTTTGACATTAAAACCTTCCAGGGTGCCAATGGAGGTATGCCCCAGGATAGACCAGGGGCAATTAGAGTAGTCCAACACCCATATGTTCCCCCTCCTCCCTTTCCTCCACCACCTCTAGTACATCATCTAGATATTATTGAGGATGTAGCCACATAGACTATTCAGGCTATTCACTCTTTCAGTGGTCTTTTGGTTTTGCATACTTCTATAGTAGCTCAGCCACATTTTGGTGATGTTGGCGATGGATTGAGTGTTGCTGCATCCTCCTCCTCAGGTCCACATGTTTTTGTGCCACATACTTGCACTATGTGTACCAGATGTGTTTGGGTCCTCGTGTATAGCCCATTGAGCATCCCTTGGAAACTTCTAATTATGACCTCCATGATGTGGAAATTATAGGAGGGTGATCCCACAATAGTGGTTTACAATTTTTGGCCCAACTAGACACTAAAATTATTATTTTTAACTAAATCTTCACATTAGGGCACCTATAGCTGCTAAATCATGAGGAATTTAAAGATGATGCAAACTAGTGTCTCGTCGCATTTTGTTTGTAGATTCTAAATATATATATTTTTAAAATTTTGGAATCATTTTCCACTTATTTTTCCATCTCCCATGAAAATAGGTTTTTTCATAAAACAACATTTTTAAAAAGTGACGCACATGGGTATGTGCAGGATCATGATGGGCCAAAAAGTGGCAATATGATAGGTATGTGCCTGACGACTATTTTTTACCCAAAATTGATGAAATGAAAACAGGTTTTTAAAGGAGATTTTTAGATTTTCATCGATATAAACTATGCTTTACTTTGAATTTAATAAATAATTATTATTCATTTTCTATTCAAATTATGATTAAAGTCCTGATTGATTGGCTGAGTGAAAAACATATATAATTTTCAAACGGTATCACATTTTTTGAATCCAAAACATGCATCACATTCTATGCTTAAGATAATATAGGAAAAAAAAATTCATCATTAATTATTTACTTGGAAAAACGTACAAAAAAATATGCATCACATCGAGGCATGAATCCTCTACTTATATCTAAAATCTTATAAAAAAATTATCATTTTACTATGGTTAGGGTGGTTGACAAAAGGCACCTACTTCTTATTTTTCCTCGAAATTTAAGTACCATTGCATTGAAATTCCAAATTTTCACCAAATAGATTTTGTTTTTAAACAAACCTAGTAGTTGAGAAACTACATTCAATTTTCTATAGATTCTATTCTTACATATTTTTGAAATAATATAGATAACTTATTTAAATTTTTACATCAAGTTGCCTAACTTTGATTTTTTTTCCACTTAAGGGCCTATTTTTTCCATGATGATCCTACACATACCCACACCGTATAACGCATAATTTTTTTTCCATGAACCTAGATAAAATTATAATTCTTTTGAGTTTATATTTTTAACTCTGATATCTATCGCTTCCACTTGGTTGGATAGTTTTTTATTGAATACCTTTTCTTTAATCAAGTTTTGAAGTCAAACCAATTACAATTCAAACATAGCGCGACTGTATAACGCGTAATTTTTTTTGTATATATAGAAATTAAATTTGTGTTTTTGGATCAAGGACTTCAATATCTAGTGCACTCATATTTTTTATTTTTTTTATAATCTGCTATTTTTCCACATTTGTAGAATAAAGACCTTCATTTTTTAAATGTATAATAAAACTAAAAAAATAAATATATAATAAAACCAAAACATATTAAAATTATATTCGTTGGATAGGTCATTCCAAGGACTACTTGATTCTAATTGGGTTTGTCAAGACTTCTCCATTTTCATCAGGCTCAACCCAAGCTTTGAAGCATAAAAATTTAGGTTTTTTTGTGTTTCAAGGGGAGAATGAGGAATAAAGGGGGTTCATACGAATCCCTAGGGGTTTGATCGAACCCTGGTTCGAGTGAACCACCCTTCAATGTGCATTTCCTTTTCTTTTTTTGGGTGGAAAATGTGGACCCAGTAATTAATGGGTTTACTCGAACCCTAATTCGGGTGAACCCCTTTTGGGTTTGGTTGAACTTGTAGGCTCCTTAAAACCCCTAAAACCAATCTTTTTGCCATGGAGTCATTTTTTTCTTTGTTTTCCTCCCTTCATCAAATTGTAAACCACTAGTGTGGCTTCACCCGATATCAGATGCAAGGGAGTGGAGCGCACCCTACAGAGTCCTCTCTTGCTAGAGAGGGGGACATTGGAATAGTGACACAGGTAAGATTTAAATTGTAAATTCATAACTTGCATTTTTTTTAAATGAATATTAATAAGAGATAGTATCAAGTACTAGTATTTATTTACATGGTCTATTTAATAGTTGATGTCTAAGGAGGATCTCACACAGGTGACTGATAGCACCCTTAGGGCCATTTCATTTGGCCTCGACATGCACACAATATATATTTTCACACTCACTCATTTACAATATTTTATTATATACTTGCTTGTCATTTGAATTTTCATTAATTAAATTATATAATAACTTATATGTTTATATTATTTTCCTCTTATAGGAAATACCTAGTGCGAGTGAGGTATAGCCTTGTCTAGACTATGGAGCCACAATGTTAGATAAGGGGAAGGTAATTAAACTCAAATTCGATTGAATTAATATTTTTAA
The DNA here is from genome assembly GCA_007258455.2 of Sequoia sempervirens. NCBI lineage: Eukaryota > Viridiplantae > Streptophyta > Pinopsida > Cupressales > Cupressaceae > Sequoia > Sequoia sempervirens. The sequence continues at coordinate 76,376 of VDFB02104553.1, read as the reverse complement.
TATATTATATTGATTATAAATACATTGACATACATTGGTAGTTTCATATGTACTTGTCGTTTTTATGTATAGGCAGTTATGAGCTATACATCATTGTTGACAAGTGTCACAATGCCTGAAGGAGTAGGTATTGGAACACAAGGAGTAGGTGTTGAAACACCTCAAGGAGGTGTCAAAACACCTAAAGGAGATAAAGAAAAAGATCATCCTAAAGATGTATGTGTTTATTTTATTTTGTGTTTGGTAAATATGTTCCTATTACTGACAATCATATGCTAACTTGGATCAATTTTATGATTTTGTTCACATATATAGATTGACATTTCAAAAGTTGGTTTGGTTGGTTCTTTGAGAGGGGCACATTCTAGGATTCATGACCCTTTGAAGAGACATATATTTTAGGTAACCAAGATTTCAATTTTAGAGTTTAATTCAAATTCAATGTATATTGATTTTGATGTTAATTATTCAATTTTAAACTATATAGTATAACTAATCTCAATTTTGGTTTGAATTTTTCTTATGTAGCTATCTTTAGGTCTAAAGACTGCTTCAAAGAGGCTCCATTTTGATGATCCACCAATAGTTTAGGATGAGATAGACATTTTGGCATGTAAATTTTGAATAGATATCATGATGGAATATGCCACATTTTGTTAAAAAAATTGAGTTGGCATCGATGCCATTTTTGTATATGGACATACACTTGATTATTGGATAATTTGATAAATAGTTGACAATCGAAATTTAATTTGTTCCTCATGTGCATGATTAAACTCTTTGAAAATTTAATCTTGAGTAATGGTTAAATATCAATATACTGTAGCATAAAAAAGAATGGTTATATTATGTAGTTTATATTCATATCACTAATTACATTACATTGTACATCCTTCAAACTCAAAGCATTACTTCACATTGCATAACTAACAACTAGATGTTGATAGATGAAAAAAAATCAATTTTAATATAGGTTTTACAAAGTCAACCTAAGCAGTTATGCAATTACTTCACATTGCATAACCAATAACTAGGAGCTCAGCAAAAGCTTAATCGCTGATGTTATGGGCTTATGTACTGAAGGGAAGAAGTTCTTTAGGGACATGGATTTTTCTGATGAAGCCGTGATCAAATTTCCTAAAAAGGACAAAGAAAGGCTAAGTCTTGTTAAAATTTCTAACAGCTACTTTGATGCAGATACCATAAAGGCCATTTGGAGAAAGGTTCTGCAGGTCATCATGGAGTACATTACGGTGGATGGGCATTTCACCAGAGCTTATGGCTACCATTTTTCTCTTCTCATCCACTTCCACCACAAGGTTAGGGTCTCTCTCCCATATTACCTTTTCTGTTCCTTGAAGGAAAGCTTGGAGGATAATAAGAAAAACCCTAAAAGATTCCCCATCCTGCACACTGGGTTAGGTTGATTGTTGAACATATCCAAAATCTGCCTGCCCCTGCTATTCTGGAAACTATCCCTGATTCTGAGAGTGATGAAACTAAGCCCAGTGGCTCGGAGTATCTGCCTAACTCTAGTCTGGCTAGAAATGTCCTTAGCTCGCATGCTGGCCCTTCTGGACACAAAAACCCTACTCCCTTTTTTGGTAAAGCCTGTACTGAGCTTAAGACTAATAGCCCATCCCTTAAGAACATCTCTTTTGATAAGAAACCCCAAGAAAAATGCCTTGTTTCCTACTCCGAAGACTTCTCTGACTCGGAGGAGTCTAATGCCAACAAAACTGAGTTGTGCACTGAACCTCTGCCAGATAAACTTGCTAAAGATGATTCCCCTATTATTCCTAACCCTGAGAAAAATTGCCCTAATTTTTGTAAGGATCCCTCTCTGGATGTTCTGAACCTTGCCAAAACCAAGTCTGAGTCCCACTTCAAATTCTTGGAATGGACTTTCATCGAAATTAATGAGTTGAAAATAAAAAATTGGGCCCTTCAAAGCAAGATTGAAGAGTTGGGTGCTAAGATTGTAGAGATTGAGAAGAAAGATGTGGATAGTGGGGTTCAAGGTCACAACAATAGAAGTATTGACTTCAAGGTTAAGAATATAAGGAATACCATTAAAATAGTTGCTGTGAAAAACAACCGAATGGCAAGACACAATGCCATTATCATTAACGCGATGACAGAAAAGTTAGATAAAGCCCAGCAGGGGTCTTTGGTGGTGGATTTGGAGGAAACTAAGGACAAAAGCCAGGAAACGGATGCAGGCATCTCCAAAAGAACCAGAGCCAATTTGAAGCGCAAGGTCCCCCCTACTTCGAAGATGATTCAAATTTTTAAAAAGGGAGTTAATGATATGTAAAATTTGGAGACAAAAATGGAGTCTGTCCTCAAGACTCTGAGCTAATGGTTGGGGTTTTTGTGTTTTTTGTGTTGTTCTTTTTGGTTTGTTCTTTCTGGACTGTTTCATGTGGTTGTTGTTGATCTTTTCTCGGACAACTGGTCTTTTTGGTGGGACTTTTGTGTCCTCTCTTCTTTTTTGTAAATGTTGTGGTTTTGGGTCCCTGTAAAACCCATTTTACCCTTTTATCAAAAAATAGGAGTAGTTGTTAATTGCATTTTCTTATCATGGAATTATATGAGACTACATTTCTTTGAGGCTTTTTTTCAAATAGTCCATTGCCTTGTCTATGCTACCACATTTTTCATGCATGTCTACCAAAGCTTTTTATCAAATAGTTTACTGGTTTGTTACTATGGCTAAAATCCTAAAACAAGTGCTTTGAAACAAGCTATGGATGCTTGGAAAAATTCTATTAAAGTATCATAGTAAGCAATAGCATAGACAAGGCAATGAATTATTTGAAAAAATTCCTCAAAGAAATGAGGTCTCATGGTGATGGAATTCCATGACAATCAAAAACAATTTTGATTCTCATGGAATTTCATCACCATGAGACCTCATTTCTTTGAGGTACTTTTTTAAACAGTTGACTGCCTTGTTTATTTTCATGGCATTCCATCACCATGAGACCTCATTTCACTAAGGAATTTTTTCAAAAAGTTCACTGCCTTGTCTATGTTACAACATTTTTCATGCATGTCTATTAAAGCATTCTATCAAACATTTAATTTCCTTGTTGCTATGGCTAAAAGCCTAAAATAAGTGCTTTTGAACAAGCTATGGATTATTGGAAAGAATCTAACAAAGCATAATAGTAAGAAATAATATAGACAAGGCAATAAACTATTTAAAGAAAATGCCTCAAAGAAATGTGGTCTCATGGTGATGGAATTCCATGAAAATAAAATTTCTATACATTGTCACATGGAATTCCATCACCATGAGACTACCTTTTTTAGAGGAATTTTTTCAAATAGTTCACTGCCTTGGGTATGCTACCACATCTTTTTTACATCTACCAAAGAATTTTATCAAACTATTCACTACCTTGCTGCTATGGCTAAAAGCCTAAAATAGGTGCTTTAAAAAAAGCTATATGGATGCTTGGAAAATGGCGTAGGAGCACCTTGGAAACAGAGGACTAGTTGATGGTTAGTTGATGCAACCAAGGATGGAAAACCACTCACTTTCACAATATAAGGGATTCCTAAACACCTTTCTCAACTTAACTCTTAGATCTCTTTAATAACTCCTACAAATAATCATCATTCTAGACACCCATTTTAGTCCCCTTCAATATACTTCCAACTCACATAGGACTCCTTTGGAACAACTTTCACAAATCATGCAAACTACGTTGCTCAACCTAGCCAAATAGGCCAAATTTCCAAAGCAACCGCCCTTAGAACATTTCATAGACCCTAAAACTTGTTGGGGAAACACTCAAATGATGAAAAAACTTCAAATTTTCCCATTTATCCTTAGGAACTTTCCCTCTAAGACCCTATTCCACAAAACCCTCAATTTGCTAAAATTTGGCAAGGTTTTATTGAAAAACCTACTTACAGACTTCCCCGAAATTTACCACAAAATTCAAAACCTTTGAATAACCCTGCACAATCTTAAAAGAACAAGAAAAGTGTTTTTCCTTAAACAATTCCCACTTTTACCCTCTCTAACATCACTTTTTCATGCAAAAACACCCCAAATGCCATCTAGGGCATCACCAAAAATCATAATTTTGACCTCCCCTACATAAGAAACAATGAAAACATGTTTATCTATCCTAATTAATCCTATCCACCAAGTTATAGCATCATGCAATGGGTGGAAAGCTTAAAAGTCCATTTTAAATGCATTCAAACCCTTGGAATAGGGCTCACAGACTGACCTCTAGTAAAATAAATCTTAAATGCACAAAAATGAATGGAATTACTTCAAACCAAGTTTGTAAAGAATTTAACTCTACTTCCCACCAGTTTCCATTAAAAATAAAGCAGCAAGCTATGGTCTCATGGCTTTTTTCACTCAAAAATCAACATTGGAGTTCAGTTGGAGGCTAAAACTACTTGTAAGGGCATAAATAAATCTTGTTCTACAACTTTTATGAAAAAATAAATTGCTCCTTCACATCTGGATGGGTATGTTTAGGTTATGTATGGTCCCCTTTCACACCCAAATAGGCCGAAGCAGCCCAAGCTGCGTTCAATCGACGAAATCCCTTAAGAGTACAAATTGCAGAAGGGCAATAATCCTTCACAGACTATTACTCAGAAACCATAATGCCTAATTTTAGGCTATGAGATCATGGTGGGACACTCTACAATAAACTCTCTTTATTTTTTCTATCTTGGAGGTATTTTCCCATGGTGACAAGTTTTCAATTGAGGAAAAAAGTTGTTAGATGCAAGCAGTGTAAAGTTGCAAAGTAGTGCAACTTTCATTTTACAACTTTTATGACCAATTGGACTATTCCAGCACATCTGGATGGGTATTTTTACGCTAGGGATGGTCATCTTTTACACCCAAATACATCAAATCACTTTGAGCTACATTGAACTGACAATTTCTTTTAAGAATTCAAAGTGCTAAAAGGCAGCAATCTTTGAAGGGTTATTTCTAAAAAATCATGATGCTTGTAGACTTTTGGTCTAAGGCTATGAGATGGTTTTGGGACCATCTACAATAACCTCTCTCAGTTTTTTTATCTCAGAGGTTTTTTTCTTTGGTGATGAGTTTTCAGTTGAGAGTAAAGTTGTCAGATGTAAGCAATTATATAAAGTTGCAAAGTGGTGCAACTTTCATTCTACAACTTGTACAACCAAATAGATTGTTTCAAAACATCTAGATGAGTACGTTTATGTTAGGTATTGTCCTCTTTTTCACCCCAATATTCTGAATTACTCTGAGCTACATTGGACTAGCAATTTCCCTTAAGAGTCCAAAGTGCTAAAAGGCAGCAATCTTTGAAGGGCTATTTCTCATAAACCATAATGCTTAAAACTCTTTGTCTGAGGCTATGGGATTGTGTTAGGACTATCTACAATACCCTCTCTCTTTTTTTTCTATCTCAGAGGCATTTTCCTATAGTGATGAGTTTTTAGTTGAGGGAAAAATTATCAAATACAAGCAGTGTAAAATTGCAAAGTAGTACAACTTTCATTCCACAACTCGTATGACCAAATGGACTATTCCAACATGTTTAGATGTCTATTCTTACACTAGGAATGGTCCTCTTTTGCACCCAAATACATTGAATCACTCTAAGCTATATTGGACCGGTGATTTCCCTTAAGAGTCCAAAGTGCTAAAAGACAACAATCTTTGAAGGGCTATTTCTTGAAAATTGTGATGCTTACAGACTATTTGTTTGAGGCTATAGGATCATGTTGAGACCATATACAATAAATTCTCTCATTTTTTCTATCTCAGAGTTGTTTTCCCGCAGTGATGAGTTTTTAGTTGAGGGAAAAGTTGCCAGATGCAAGCAATGTAAAGTTTCAAAGTGGTACATATTTTATTCTACAACTCGTACAACCAAACAGACTATTCCAACATGTATAGATTGGTACGTTTAAGCTAGGGATGGTCCTTTTTTGTACCCAAATACACCAAATTACTTTGAGCTATATTGGACCAATGATTTTCCTTAAGAGTCCAAAGTGCTAAAAGACAACAATCTTTGAAGGGCTATTTCTCAGAAACCTTGTCATTTACAGACTCTCCATATGAGCCTATGTGATCATGTTGGGACCATCTACAATAACCTCTCTCAGTTTTTACTATCTCAAAGGAATTTTCTAATGGTGATGAGTTTTCAATTGAGGTAAAAGTTATCAGATGTAAATAGTGTAAAGTTGCAAAGTGGTGCAACTTTCATTTTGCAACCTATATGACCAAATAGACACGTCTATATGGGTAAATTTATGCTAGGTATGGTCTTCTTTTTTACCCAAATACGCTAAATCACTCTGAGCTAGATTGGACTGGTGATTTCCCTTAATAATCCAAAGTGTTAAAAGGTCATACCATCTATTGTACAGTTTGTAGCTTGATGTTATGGCCATGGTAGATGTTAATAGGACTATATAAGGTGACTATGTAGGTTTAAAGAGTTGGAAAGGTTTGTATTTGAGTTGGTGAGTTGCCATGCATGGCAAAAATGAGTGAAATTAGGTGAAAAATGGTGGTTACGTGCTAATGTCAATGAAACATGGGCAGCAAGTTTTTAGGTTGGATCAATCTTGTGTAGGTCCTAATAGACGTGTTTGATGAGTTTATAAGGTGTGACAAAGTTGTAAACATTGATTTCCTTAAAAACCTCATGAAAGTTGCTAAAAAAGAGGGTTTGTTGAAATAGAGCTTTAGAAAGCATCTCACCAAAAACAATTATGGTTTTGGTAGTTTGGTAGGATTTTTAATGTTTCCCCATCAAAATTTTGTGTTTGGGAAGTGTTTAAATATACATCTCTTTGTAAAATGGGCCTATTTTAGTGAAGTTGCACCCAAATTCGGGTTTGCGGATCAAATTGGAGTTTGATTCATTTTTAATTGTAATTGTGTTGTTTAAAGCCATATAGATCTTGCATCATAAAACTCTTACCCAATCAACTTGAACATCATGCACACCCAAATACCTTGTTTCCACTTTGCTATATCAAAGACTCAATTACATTGGAAATTACCTTCACATAACCTTTTTACACTTTTTTTTGGAAAAAGTGGCAAGCCACTATAATTTATTATATATAAATAGGAGATACTACAAAACCTAGTTCAAACAAGCATACTGACAAGAACCAAGAAGAAAACCTCTAGTTGTAACTCGATTAAGTACACAAATCTCTTACAGAATTGTCCCAATAACAGTAATGAAGCATACACCTATATGACTATTTCAACCTATGAGTTTCCAAAATACAGACCCCTTTACATTTTAAACATACCCTTTATACAATGCCAGACATTCGACCCATATTTTAAAAAAAAACTAGATAGAGATTATGCCCATACATAGTTATGACCTTTTTACATTGTTTCACATTTGAAAATTCAAAATTTACAAAATTTTCCTATTGGAGGCATTCAGGGCATAGTCTTCCACAAGAGTAGTATGTTGATTTTCTGGAGTGACAAGCACCTGTACAAACCATCAAGGTAGCAGTTAAACTACATACAATAGAAAAGATGCTTAGAATAAAAGAATCTTAGAATAACCAATCTATATTATTATAATTTTTCATATACCTCTTCGAAAGGATTAGAGTTGCCTATTGTTGCAGTAGGTCCATGATCAATCATGCCAAAAATATCGCAAAATTTGTCAAATGAGAAATCTATATTATCACAATAGAAAAGATGTTTAGACTAAAAAATATATATTAATCTAAACAACTTGAATCATGATGAATTGGTAATGCAAACTATAAAAGATGCTTAGAATAACCAATCTATATTATTGTAATCTATCGCATACCTCTCTAAAAGGATCATAGTTTACTATTGTTGCAACAGGTCCATAATCAATCATGTCAAAAATATCAAAAAAGTTGTCAAATGATAATCTATATTGTCACAATAGAAAAGATTCTTAGACTAATAGATCTATAATAATCTAAACACCCTGAATGATGATGAGTTGGTAATGCAAACTATAAAAGATGCTTAGAATAACCAATCTATATTATTCTAAATGACCTAATTTATGATGAGATAGTAATGTAAACAGTAAAATATTTTTAGAATAAGAAATCTATATTATTATAATTTTTGGCATACATCTTTGAAAGGATTAGATCTTCCTATTGTTGCAATAGGTCCATGATCAATTGTGCCAAAAATATCACAAAAATTTATCAAATGATAAATCTATATTTTCACAATACAAAAGATGCTTAGATTAACAAATCTATATTAATCTAAACAACCTGAACGATGATGAATTAGTAATGAAAACTATAAAAGATGCTTAGAATAACCAAACTATATTATTCTAAATGACCTAATTGATGATGAGATGGTAATGCAAACTATAAAAGATGTTTTGAATAGCCAATCTATATTATTATAATTTGTCACATACCTCTTCGAAAAGATCAAAGTTGACTATTGTTGTAGTGGGTACATGATCAGTCATGCCAAAAAATCACAAAAGTACATACCAAATATGACTATTAAAGACACCTATATTGCAATAGTATGCAAAATATCAGTATTAAATAAAGAACACTAATGAACTTAAGTATAATGAACATAACCATTGTACCTTCCATTCTTGAATATGATATTCAAGTGTGCTTGAAGGGTCATCTCTTTGCTTAAGAGTATCCAATATTTCTTCATGATCAACATTACTAAGTGTCCATAGTTGTTTTGTCTTTGGTTTGGCATGATGGTTCAAAAACATAACAATTGTTGCTATAACAAGGTGCAAATACATGAGAATGGTTTTTTGTTTCTCGTAGGCTTCAAATGCAGGTATGCCATTTTTTCTAATCATGTATGTTTGCAACCAAGTTCCTAAAACCACAACTGAACTTGTAGGATACACGAATCCATCATCATCTTCCATCAGTTGTGTTATCTTATGCTTTACTCACACAAATCAAGCCAACCACTAGTATGATCTATCTTCATTCCCCTCTGGTGCAACAACTGCAAAAACATGTCCTAGCTATAGTAGATCTAAAAGTCTATTGTAATCAATTGAACTTTCAATTGTGTCATTTGTCATGGATATAGTTTGAGATAAAGGAGTTAGATATTGTGGAAACCATGTATCCACCCACTCACTTGACTTGCATTGATCCCACTCGCACTGAATACAACTCTGAAAAAAACAAGCCAACTCTCATGTCCAAATGGTCTATGTGCTTACATCTGAACTTTGAAATCAATGCATCTTTGAAGAATTTTTGATTATATGACAATCCAATCTGCCTCCCACTGTACCCTCCTCAACCAACCAAAAGAATCTATGCACTATTGAATCAAGTGTCCCTTCCCATGACAATGTTGAACTACACTTGTCAACAATAGAATGTCCATCACTAAATTTTTCTCTTGAAATCTTCAATTGCTCTTTAACTAAAGTTATCTACACACATGCACCTATTCCATCATGCTCCCCTTTCCCATGACCAACTTAAAAAAATTCCAAATATGAGGTACACCTCTCTCTACATCAATTCTACTCAACCAATAAAACATATGAGAATTCTTGAACTGACCGGTGTAGTTATCTGACCAAATGAGATGTCAGTCCAGTGCTATATCATGCTCCTACAAGAACTCAAAAAAAATCTCGAAACAATGTTGAACATACTCAGATGAATGAGATCTATCATTGAACTCATATAAAAATGATACTCTCTAATTATCTTTCAATCCTCCTCTATACTATCACGTGTGTGTATAAATGCTATGTGGACAAAAATAGAAATCTAAATGGAATTGTAATATTGAGATTGTACCTTATTTTTTTGTTGCAATGTGTAGTTTTCTACAAAATCAACCACTGATATAATAGTGTCAATCGGAAAAGAGTCCTTAAACATTTTGAATTGTTGATCCAACCATTGAGACCTATGACTATGCCTTGCATACTTGTAGAAAATATTGTCCTTAAAATCTGAAATAAAATTAGCAACACTACATTCTTTTGTAACCAACTCACATCTAGAACCTTCACCTCCACTCTGCAAAGTATATTTGACTATCTCATATCTTTTTTTCTCAAAAATATTTTTTTCTCAAAAATCTTATTTTCGAATTCATGTTTGGAACCCTCATGAAAACATTCAACAAACTTTGACAAGCAACCACATTGTGAGCACTTTGCATTTAGATAATCATTTCTATAGAAAAAGAAACCATCATCTCTAGAACATAAAAATATATCTAGCAAGTCCCTTGATGATTTCGAAAGATGCATTGCACCACACTCCTCCAACATTTCATTAGTATGCAAAGTAGAATGGATATAGCGGAATAGTTCATGGTACATTGAAAACTCCACATGGTATTTGTATCAATAAGTATTACGAATCTTAAGAGGTGCACAATAAAATGGCTTCAAACCTTCAAAATTCTTTTGTAATATTTCCATATTTGGATGTGTTTTGAATAAATTTCTTGAACAACATTGGTTGGCTTCATTCCAAGAAATGTTTAGCATGCAGTTTATAGTCTTGATTTCCAATTCTTAACTTTAAAGCATCCTTTGCATTGGGTGATACTCTAGAGTTATCATGCCAAAATTTTTGAATTACCTACTTTACATTATCGGTTAGCTTCTTATCAACATGTGGAAGCCTCCCAACAAAATCCCATATATCATTTTGAAGAGGATCACCTATTATTTCTCTTCTTGCAAGTGCTCTATCTAAATTTTTATGATTTATGTCAAAATTAGTACAAGTTTGTCTCATAAATTGAGCATTTTTCAATTGATGGCTTACTAGGGTGGTTTTAATGACTCTCCAAGCAACTCTCTTATATTTTTCCTTGTTATTTTTTCCAATAGACTTGAGAGCATTAAAAAGAATTTTGACAATAATAGATTTTTTTTCAGTCTTCTTGTTCAAACGAATCTTCAATTTAGCTAGCAAATGTCTCATCTTTTGCATCTTTAGCAATTGTACAAAAAATTGGCATTACCTAGTCAATGTCTTATCACTAAAATATTGGTTGAAAATTCTTGTAGCCCACAACCAAACATTTTGTGTTGACCTCTTGCCTTCAAAATTGTTTATAATGTTCCCATCAATTTCAAAAAACCATTTAGGGGTTCTTGAAGGTCTTAAATTTGGAATATTCCTTTCTTCAATATCATGTTCAACATCTTCAATTCCAACATTTTCACCTTGAACATTTTCATTATCAATTTCAATATTTTCATTCCCAATTTGAATATCATGTTCAACATCTTCAATTCCAACATTTCCACCTCGAACATTTTCAATATCAATTTGAACATTTTCATTCCCAATTTCAATATCATGTTTAACATTTTCACCTTGAACATATTCACTTTCCTCTTCACTTGAAAGACCATAGGGCTCAAATTCACCAGTATTTAACATACCTTGTCTTCTCTTCCAATGACCTTCTCTATCTCTTTGTCTATATGCTTCAATTTGTTCTTTTGTAATATTTATCTTGCATTTTTTCTTCCAACGACTGTTGCTCCCCATTATACCTCATAAAAGATGCTAAAAAATCATTGCTTATGAAAAATTTGAGTAGAAGATGCTCCAAAAAGTTGATCTTTTCCTCTTCTTATCTCAAACCGTGTGTTTGTTGCCTGCAAATCCTACAAACAGAATGTAGGGTCCGTTGTGATGCACAAAATGACCCACATGGAGTTTTTATATGGCCCACAAATCTATATTAGATAAAATCTTATATCTAATTTGAAAAATAAAATAAAATGTTTTGTAAGGACATGATTTTAGTGCTACAAATTAAATATTTGAGTTGGGAACAAATAGAGCTGAGAGTAATTAGGAGGTGGAGGGTGGGAGAGAGAGAGAGTAGAGGGTAGAGGGAAAGGGAGAGACAA
>VDFB02104553.1:0-64435 GCA_007258455.2 Sequoia sempervirens | reverse complement strand
AGAGAGAGAGGGAGTGGGAGAGAGACATAGGGTATATATAGTTAATGATAGAGGGTAGAGGCTTTAAGGGTTTGGGTTTTAAAGGTTAAGGGTTTAGGGTTTAGAGTTAAGAGTGGAGGGAGAGATAGAGGGAGTGAGTGAGAGAGAGAGACCTGAGAGAGGGAGAGGGGGTTAGGAGAGAGAAACTTGAGAGAGAGAGAGAGTAGAGGGTAGAGGTTTTAAGGCTTAAGGGTAGAGGGGAGAGAGATAGGAGTGATTGAGTGAGAGACTTGGGAGAGAGAAAGTGGGAGAGAGGGAAATATATAATATTTAAATATTTTATATATTAGTAATATATATATATATTTAAATATTTATACATAATAATGTAATATATTATATATTATATACATAATTTGGTAAGAGATTATCATAAATTGTATATTATATATTATAGTATAAACTATATTGTATATTATATATTAAATTATAAACTTTATTGCATTTTTTAAATCATATATTATAAATTGTATAAGTACATTTGTTAAACTCATATCTAAAGCATATCGAATATCAAATTCAAATTGGATATCAGATTCAAATCAGATATCTGATATATCTAATATGTCTAACAAAAAATTTAATACCTAGGAATTAGCCTTGAGCTTGCTTTGGAATTTGGTTTAAACTTTCCAATCCTAAGAAGTCAACACAAAAAATGTGTTTAATAGCTTACCTTGCTTTTCCAGACTTCGCCCATGTGGCTGCTGACTTTTTTTAACCCAAAATTGATGAAATGAAAAGGGTTTGTAAAGGAGTTTCTCAACTTTCCACCAATATAAATTATACTTTACTTTGAATCTAATAAATAATTATTATTCATTTTCTATGTGAATTATGACTAAAGTCCTTATTGATAGGCTGATTGGACGTCTATAGCTTTCAAATAGTATCAATTTTTTTGAATCCAAAACATGCATCACATTATATGCTTCACATAATATAGGATAAAAAAATTAATTTCATGAAGCTTTGACCAAGTTAAAGTGATTAGACACGAGTTTTTATATTTTTTAAAATTTGTAAAAAAAAATCATAATTAATTATTTACTTCAAAAAAAATTACAAAAAAATATGCATCACAGCTGGACATGAGTCATCTACTTATATCTAGAATATTATAAAAAAATATTATCATTTTATTATGGTTAGGGTGGTGAGACAAACACCTACTTCTTATTTTTTCCCTAAAATTTAAGTACTACTGCATTGAAATTTCAAGTTTTCACCAAATAGATTTTAAAAAAAAAAAACCTAGTAGTTTAGAAACTACATTCAATTTTCCACAAATTTTATTCTTACATGTTTTTGAAATAATATAGATAACTTATTCAAATTTTTATGTCAAGTTGCCTAGCTCTGATTTTTCTAAATTTTCATTGCCACTTAAGGGCTTGATTTTTCCATGATGATCATGCACATACCCTCCTACATAATCCTCACATACCATAAGAAAGAGATCATACATATTGTTGCATTTACATACATACAAGTCTGTTATTCATATTGCATCACATCATAATCATAATGAATCTATAACATCGTAAAAAATACAATAAAGGTAAATTAAGTGCATACATCCATACATCATAACATAGAAAACAACATATATAAGAATAAACCATATAATATAAATCAATAATGTATCATGACATATAAATCATCTCATAATCATATAAATGCATCACAATCGATCACATAGGCATGCATATAACATAGGAACATAAATAATGTAATTCATTGCTAAAATCATGCATCTTGCATATATATATCAAAAATGGTGTCATAGTAAAATATCATGATGTATCTCAAAATGGAGCTCATAGGCTCAAAATAAAAAATATCACTATCCAATACATGTATAAAATAAGGCTATCCTAAGTTGTCCATATCTCCTAATGTAGATGGTCCTAAAGAGGAAGGTCTCCTACTATGGCTATGATCCTGAAACCCTATTTCCTTATCTTGATGGTCGGCCATATAGAGAGGGCCTAGGCTGAGAGTATCCTCCACCACTCTAAGTCTAGTGAGAGTGTGACCTACTATGGATTTTGGTTTGTGTGTAGCTCCATCCCTCTATGTCGATGGCACCTAACACTCATAAATCATTGTAGTATCAATCATCCTATCCTACTTGGAAGAACTAATGGCCTAGCTCGGCCATAAGTATATTGATCGTCAAAATAAAATTTATATATTGTTGTTTGACACTTTTTCTCCTAATGATGGACATGTCTCTCTCAATGGTGAGCCTATCCACCTCAACCTGTAATCTCTAGATCCATTCATCCATAGCCTGGATTCATGCCTACAAATCTATGATATGTTGATCAACCAACATGTCTCCCTCTACCTCCTCCATAGCCTCCAAAATATGCACATCTTGATAGCCCTCACTTAGATCCTCTCCCATCACAATCCCCTCCTGAACTACTCTCTCCTCCTCTCCCATCTCCTCCTCCCCCATCTACTTGACCTCCTCCATGGCCACCTTCTGCTCTCCCTTTGGTTTGGGTCCCTCCTACTTTTCCTTGATCCACAAACCCTCCTACTTGGCCTCCTCCTTGATAGGTGAGATATTTCTAACTACTCTTTATCCTCTATCCCTCCTCCTCCTGACCCTTCCTCCCTTGTCTCCCCTACCACAATCTCCACCATCATCACCTGTGCCTCCTGTACCTCAATCTCCTCCCCTCCCCTATTCGCTATCCTTGAATCTATCACATAAACCTCTACCCCTCCACTCCACTAGGGAAGACTGATCTTGATAAGTCAATGGATTAGGCTTGTGCATGACCAACCACACATTGTACTCGAGCATCACCCTCACATCAATAACCTCTGAACCAACACCCCATTAAATAGGCTATAAAGTTTCAATATCTTGCTCTTTGATCACTATGTTGATCATTTGCCCCCACTAAGTGATCTTTCGCAAGGACCTAGCAAACTCAATTGTACCAATGTGAAGCCCTTGGCACTCCCTAAATTTTTTGAGCACCCACTCTAGAAGGTACCACTTGATAATGTGTAATGATTGCATGGTCCTCCCAATTAGATAAAATGCCCACTAACAATAGGGAAAATTCTCTTTGTCATCCTTCCATGGCTAACAATCCTAATACAGTGAAAACAAATGAAGTAAGAAAATCAATGGCACGATGCCAATTCCCTACATCACCAACCCTAGTCTGTGTGACTACTCCTCCATACAAGAACACATATTGCATCCTTGATCCTAGATATCTCCCAAAAGGAGGTCAAAACATAAGAATGTGCTCCCAAGCCTAGATCATAAACAATATTGTCTCACAATTGATGGATTTTTCCCCTCTATAGGAAAATTATGCAACTAAAAGTATAACATGGCTAGAAGGCATTCCCCCCACACATACAACATCCCATGAGTCATCATGCCAATCAACATATCTCCCCATCCAATAGGTAATCTATGTCCTTGTCGATCAAGAATGACCATCCCCCCATCATAATGCATAGAACCACAATGATTCTCTCATATCTATGAGATATCACATCCCATCGGATCTCATATTCCTCTATTTCTAGCTTCACAATTTCTTTGTAATCAATCAACCTATGGATGGCACCAAACCCATACTTGGGATCATACAAAAACTGCTCCCCATGAATTATAACTTGCATAATCCACCATACATCCTCCAATTCCAATGTGGGGCCTCTAAGCGCCACCTCTTAGCTAGCACAGTCAGTGATCCCCTATTAGCCCTAATCATGGGCATGAAAGTAGCATAGTATAATCTAATGGGATGCAATTGATCTCTCTCATCTTCAAGTAGTTGATCTCATTGTTTGAAAGTAGACGACCAACTCTCTCAAGCATAAATGGGGTTGTATCTCACCTATGATCACAAGAAAGCACATTGCATCAATTGAAAACTCTAGCCAACCCTATTTGACCACGATTGCAGAAGAAATTTTTTCCAAAACTGGGGAAAAAACCTAATCAAGAAAATATGTTACATTGTTTAACAAATGTGACTCACTATTTAATTGCCTCAAATGGCCTATCAAATGCAAATCACTAGGAAATTGTGCCATGCATTTACATATGTGATTTACAAATTCAATTACATTGTATGATCTAATACATGCATCACACAAATCACTTACAGTATATAAACTAGCAATTGTGTCACATCAATACACATGCATCACATAATACCTCACATGTGACTCACAATGTCACTTGCATCATTCCAAACCACATTTTTGTTACATAAATCACATGTGTTGCACTTATCAGTTACATCACAATACATTTGACAAACCCGAACTAGCAAATGCATTGCATTGAGTATATTCGGCGAACTTCCCCATTTGCAATGAATGTGATAACAAATGCAACACACAACGTGCATTGCATCTACTTTCCCTCATTACATTGCATCCTTGGAGCCCTCTAGTTGTTTGTAGGTAGAAACTATGAATTTTTCATGTGAGGAGTGTGGTACGAGCAATATCTTAATATCTCTGTAACAAAGTTACTCTCAGAACTCACTATTCACTCTAGTAAAAAGACACAAATGACCAATTTTATACCCAAAATCCTATTTATACCCCCATAGGGTAGGGTTTCTACTAGACCCATCCAATTTTGAGTCCAAAACCCTAATGTGAATATCCTAAACGTCTTGAAACTAAAGTCTTTTTATTGTAAATGTCTTTTGTTTATCAAAATAACTTTTCCAAATTTTTTGAACATTTTTCAAAATTTGCAAAATTTTCTAAGGGGGCATAGGTCCATCTCATCTTCATCATGGCACAAGATTGTATCAAAGAGGGGAAAATAAAGACACCAAAAAAATATCCTAGGCCTACAAACACCATTTTCCATATCAAATCCCCTTCTTCCCTACCTAATTAAATAATTTACTTATTTAATTATGGTCTAAAGTCATATTTCTTCTATTAATTAATTGAATTTCCCATTTTATTCTTCCTTGACTAATTAATATTTCTTTAATTGCATCACTAATTAATTATTTATTTATTTCCAATAAGGGTTGAATCAATTTTCATTCGCTAGCTATGGTGGTCTACAAGATTTTGGGCTTAAGAGGAATTAGTGTAAAGGAGGAGCCAACTTCATCATTCGATGTTCTATGAATTGGTTTATTAGTGTGACAAGGTGAACTTAGAGGCAGCTTGTTTCATGTCCCATTGATATGTTCATGGTAGGGAAATAGTGTTGATATGTGGTGACTAATCATGCAAATATTGTACTCTCGTAACATATCCTCGTAGGGGTTTGGGGGTGCAACCCCCCAAAAAAAATCCCCATTAACGCATCAAGATTTTCCTATTGACACATCAAATGAAAAAGACCTTGTAAAACCCTAATTCTTGAAGCTTCCAAAAAGCTTGTTATAAGCAGTTGGGATGTAAGTTGCGGTGTGTGTGATTCATGAGATTGTAATATGCTTTGCATTGGATAATAAAATCATTGGGTGGTTGAGTTTCTATGGATGTAGCTTATATTGGTTGAACCGCGTTAAATTTCTATGTTGATCTCTTTTGTGTGATTCTTCATTTTTATATATGGGTTATTCAATCTGCATATAATTGTTAATGTTTATTGCTTCAATTTTCTTGAACCCTAACAACTGGTATTAGAGCCATATGTATTTCGGTTGATTAGCAAAAAACCTCTAGATTTGAGTGGGAAAAATGGAATAAGGAAAATTCAAGGTTGAAAATTTCAATGACCAGAATTATCAATTATGGAAGATGTAGATGGAAGATTATTTTGTACCAAAAGATCTATGATGACCATTGCAAGGAAAAGAAAAGAAAGATGCTACAATGTCTGATGAACAATGAGAGATTTTGGATAGAAAGGAATTGGGAACCATTCGGTTGTGCCTGACACCATCTGTGGAATTCAATATAACAAAAGAAAAGACAATAGTGGATTTGATGGAACATTTGGATAAATTATATGAAAAGGCCTCAGCCCCAAATAAGGTATTTCTCATGAAGCGTTTGTTTAATCTAAAAACATGATTGAAGGTGGATCTGTGATAGATCATTTAAATGAGTTTAATACAATTACTAATCAATTAAATTTTGTAAAAGTAAATTTTGATGAGAGGTGAGGGCTCTTGTTTTTATGTTCTTTTCGAGAAAGATAGAATAGCTTGCTAATGGTTGTAGGTAACTCTATCTTTGGTTCAAATACATTTAAATTTGATGATGTTGTTGGTATTATCCTTAGCGAGGAAATGTGATAGAAAAGCACCAATGAGACTTCAACATTGGGTAATGCTTTGACTATAGAGAACAGGGGAAGAAAAAAGGGGAGAGGAAAAAGCCCAACAGATCATAGGAAGTTACAAGGGAAGTTGAAGAAAGGTAGATGTAAATCCACAGGAAGAATGGATTGCTGGCACTATGGAAAGCCAAGTCACTTGAAGAGGGATTGTTGCTCTCAGAAAGGAAAACAAGGGGATAGACAACATGTTGACAGTAAGGAAGCTAATGTTGCAATTAATAAATTCTTGGATGCTTTAATTCTATGTTTAGAAAATGTTAATGATTCCTGGGTAATAGATTTAGGGGCTTCATTTCATGCCACACCCCATAGGAAATAGTTTGTAGATTATGTTCAAGGTGATTTAAATGGATAGGCATATTTGGGTGATGATGAACCCTATCAGATTATTGGAAAAGGAAAAATAAAAATTAAGTTGAAAAATGGAAATGAATGGTTACTACAAGAGGTAAGGCATGTTCCAAATTTTAGAAGAAAATTAATCTCTGCAAGACAACTAGGTAGTGATGGCTGTATAGTTACCTTTACAGACAAAGTCTAGAAGGTCACTAAAGGTGCATTAGTAGTAGCCAAAGGTGAAAAGGTAGGAACATTGTATTTTTGTATTGGTAATACTTATTCTACCTTAGCTACTTTAGAAACAATTGCTACTAAGATAGTTAGAGCACTTGCTGCAGGAACATAAACAAAATTGTGGCACCATAGACTTGGGCACATGAGTAAGAAAGGGATGAAGATCCTTCACTCCAAAAAGTTGCTAGTAGGTCTAATGCAAATTGACTTGGAGTTATGCAATAATTGTGTTTATGGAAAACAAAAGGATTCTGATTTCTCAAATTTGGGAAAGAGAAGAGTGAGAAATTAGAGCTTGTGCATTTAGATGTATGGGGACCTGCTTAGGTATCTTCTCTTGGTGTCTCTTATTATTATGTTACTTTTATTGATGATGCAACTAGGAAAACATGGGTGTATTTCCTAAAACAAAAATCAAAAGTATTTGAAACTTTTAATAAGTGAAAAGGTTTGGTTGAGAATGAGATAGGAGAAAAGTTGAAGTGTCTCAAATCTGATAATGGAAGTGAGTATTGCAACAAAGAATTTGAAAATTATTATTCAGACAATGGAATCCATAGGTAGAAAATAGTTCCTATAACCCCACAAGAAAATGGTGTGTCTGAGAGGATGAATAGGATCATTATGGAGCATGCAAGGAGCATGATATATTATGTTGGACTACCCTTACAGTTTTGGGAAGATGTTGTACATCCCACTATTTATTTAATAAATAGAGGACCTTCAAATCCTTTGGATGGGGTGGCATTCCAGAGGAGGCATGGATGGATAAAAAGGTAAACTATTCATTTTTGAAAACCTTTGGTTGTGAAGCTTTTGTCCATGTTGATATTGAAATTAGAACCAAGCTTGAGGCTAAGTCTAAAAAATGTACCTTCATAGGATATGGAGTAGATGAATTTGGTTATCGATTATGGGATTATGAAAATCATAAAATCATTAAGAGTAGAGATGTTATATCCAATGAGAAGGTTGTGTATAAGGATGGGTTGTAGGAAAAG
This sequence comes from Sequoia sempervirens, assembly GCA_007258455.2. Classification (NCBI taxonomy): domain Eukaryota; kingdom Viridiplantae; phylum Streptophyta; class Pinopsida; order Cupressales; family Cupressaceae; genus Sequoia; species Sequoia sempervirens. The sequence continues at coordinate 56,509 of VDFB02104553.1, read as the reverse complement.
AAGCATAAACATGCCAAAAAGGAATATATGGTGCTGGATGAGATTCAAAAAAATAAAATGCTAGTGGTACTTGATGCTCAACAACAATGAGTTATCCCATAGACTTCTGCAAGTGGTGGACATTCTACAAGGATAACTAGACCTTCAGAAAGATTTTCTCCATCATTATATTCTATATTATTAACTAATTTTGGTGAACCTGAAGGTCATGAAGAAGCAATGCAAGTAGATACCAAAAAGTAGTGGCAGCTAGGAATAAAAGAGGAAATGGATTCCTTGCTATAAAATCAGACTTGGGACTTAGTCTAATTACCTGCAAGTAAAAGAGCATTGCCAAATAAATGGGTTTAGAGGTTGAAGGAAGAAGATGGAGGCAAGAGAAAATATAAGGCCAGACTCATGGTAAAAGGTTTTGCATAGAAAAAAGGTATAGGTTTTGATGAAATGTTGTCTTTGGTTGTAAAGATGAATTCTATTAGAACTATTTTAAGTCTTGTGGCTGCAAAAGACTTCCATATTGAACAACTAGATGTGAAAATAACATTTCTCCATGGGGATTTGGAATAGGAAATATACATGTAGCAACAATAGGGATATGAAGTCAAGGGTAAGGACGAAATTGTTGTGTGGGCTAAAGAAGAGTTTGTATGGCTTGAAGAAAGCACCTTGACAATGATATTTGAAGTTTGATAGTTTTATGGATGAACAAGGTTACAAAAGATGTCATTCTAATTATTGTGTTTATTTTAAGAAATTGGATAATGGCAGCTATATTATCTTGTTGATTTATGTTGATGACATGCTTGTTGTCGGGTCTAACATGAAACATATTAATGAAATTAAGCATAAATTATCAAATTCATTTGCTATGAAGGATTTGTGTACTACAAAACAAATCCTTAGTATGAGGTTCACACAGGACAAGACAAATAGAAAATTATTTTTGTCTCAAAGTGAGTATGTAGAGAATGTGTTGAAAAGGTTTAGCATGTAGAATGAAAAATTAGTTAGTACACCTTTCCCTATTCATTTTAAGTTGACAAAGGAGATGTGTCCAAAGACACAAGAGGAGGAAGAAAAAATGTCTAACATACCATATACATTAGCAATTAGTAACTTGATGTATGCAATGGTATGCACAAGGCCATATATTGCACATGCAGTGGGAGTTGTGAGCAGGTCTATGAACAATTCAGGAATGGAACATTGGAATGCGGTAAACTAGATTCTCCAATATTTGAGAGGTACTACTTCAAAGAAACTATGTTTTGGAGGAACAAATTCTACTTTAAAAAGATATGTTGACTTTGATCTGGCAAGTGATATTGATAGCAAGAGGAGTACTACAGTGTATGTTTTTACTATAGGAGGTACTACAATAAGTTGAATTTCAAGGCTGTAAAAGGTTGTTGCGCTTTCAACCACTGAAGCTGAGTATGTTGTTGCTATGGAAGCTAGTAAGGAGATGATTTGGTTACAACATTTTCTAGAGGAATTGGGACAATGACAAGAAGATATCCCTTTGTACATTGATAGCTAGAGTGTCATTCATCTCGCTAAGAATTCAGCTCTGCATTCAAAAACTAAGCATATACAACTAAAATACCATTTCTTCTAGTTAGTTTTGGAGGATAGATAGTTAAATCTGGAGAAAATTCACACAACTGAGAATCCTACAAATATGTTCACAAAGGTAGTTACATGGGAGAAACTAGATTTCCTTATTAGTTTCCATTGGCCTTCACGACTAATAATGGTGGATATAAGAAACCAATTAGACCTATGATCCACTAGGAGCTCCAAGTGTAGTGGTGTCATCCAGGATCAATCTTCAAGTGGTAGATTGTTTGGTGTGGAGCCTGATTAGTCTCCAAGTGGGATATTGTTGATATGTGGCAACTGATCATGCAAATATTGTACACTCGTAATGTATCCCCATTGGGGATTGAGGCTAGGCTAGGCCCCAAGCAAGGTTTTTGGGGTGTAGCCCCCAAATAATAATTTCCTCATTAACACTTCAAGGTTTTCCTATTGACACATCAAATGAAAAATTCTAGAAACTTCCAAAAAGCTTGTTATAAGTAGTTGGGATGTAAGTTGCGGTGTGTCTAATTCACAAGATTGTAATCTACTTTGCACTAGATAATAAAATCATTGGGTGGTCGAGTTTATGTGGATGTAGCCCATATTGGGTGAACCATGTTAAATTTTTGTGTTGATCTCTTTTGTGTCATTCTTCATTGTTATTTATGGGTTATTAAATATGCATATAATTGTTAATGTCTACTGCTCCAATTTGTCTAAACCTTAACAAATAGTAGTAAATAGGTGCAAGGAAGTCACTTTGGAAGGAGGTTCACTTGTCGATGAGATGACATTTGAATTCCCTTTGACAGAGCAATAAGGTGTATTGGGGTAGTGGCGATACTTTAGCCTAATGAGAATATGTGTCCCTTCGATATTTCAATATCGGGTAGAAAAACATGTTTCAGCATGAGATCATGAGGAATTTGTTCGATAGTCGATAAAAGGACAACCCAAAACCCTGCAACAAACTTTCAAGGAGGCTGTGGTATGGGGGATGAAAATTGCAAGCCTGCAATAGTTCATGTAGGAGGCTGGTAGTATGGGGATAACTCGTGAGCCCCACAATGGTAATTTGGAAGGATTGCGATAGAGCGGTGTTGGTGGTATTGCAATGAATAATTAACGATGAAGTGGCAGTGACATGGATGGAAAGATGGCAATATGCAATTGGATGACAGGTCAATTCACGTCTTTGTTGGGAATTGTGAATGTTGATGAGGATGGTGATCAATGAGAGGGTGAATATTAGTGTGACATGGAATTGCCTTAGCCCAATAACATAGTGTGTATCTGATGGTGAGGTGCAAAGATGGGGAACAATGGCATGTTGGAAAAGACTAAAAATACAACAAGGAAACCATTCTAGTTGTTGATTGGAGGAAGTAGTGGTACTAGGGAAAAATGAGTGAAAGAATTAAATGAAGATAAAATTACAAGAAACCATAGATAGTTGATCTGGTTATAATGAAAGAAAATTTCTTGTTGGAGAAAAGGATATAAACCATCAAGACAAGAAGATGAGGGGGCTAGTTAGGAAGAAGAGAGTTGATGAGGAAGGAGGAGAGAAGCTAGGGCTGAGAGACTTGAATGTAAGGCCATGAGAGCCTAGAGTAGGTTTTGGATTAGATTTGCAGATTTGCAAATGATGTAATGAGATAGCCCATGTACTAAGATTGTAATGTCATTTCAGTAATAAAAGAAAATATTTAGTTGTTGTTGCATTTTGTTGTGCAAACCTATGTGTTTTGTGTGTGAGTTTTGGCCTATAAAAGGAGAACCCTTCATTAAGTGGTATTAGAGCTGAGTACCCCTTCATCAATTTCATGATATTTTGTGCTTTTAATGAATTCTTAGTTAACATTTCAATGATTTCATTGGACAACCTCCAACACATGTTCAAGTAGTCTATATAAAAAGTGCAAAGGAAAAAGTTAGTAGCACTATCCTTTCATGTATACCACGTGTGTTGATTCAAATGTGGGTGTATAGACCACATTAGGGTTGACTAGAGGCTTTAGTGTCTCACATTTTTCATTATACCATGGCTATTCATCGAGTCACTATGAGGTACATTGTATTTAGAAGCTTAAGACTAGTTGGCCATTATGTTGAGTCATAGTAGTGCATCAAGATAGCATCATCTTGACAAGTTACTTAACATATGCGATCCCTAGTTGAGGTGTAAGATGTATTTCTAGAGTTCACACTCTTTCAAGGCTAGGGGTGTCAAGGTGGTACATGACCTTGACATACCCTATTCATCCACTCCTTGGATATGGATTAACCTTTTAGTGGTAAGCCTATTATGAGGAGATGTTCCTTTATTACTACTAGCTAGGTTGTACTTGACTGACATGTATTATTTTTTCTAAACCAATGATACAATTTTATTGAATTCTTGTGGAAAGAGGACTCACACAATCATCTTATCACCTCACAGAGTTAGTTTACATGTTGTATTATGTGTTTGTCAACTTGCAAATTCAAACAAATTAGGTAAAATGGACCTTTTAAAGATCCCCTGAGTAGACTAACGTATTTTCTTGACCGTGTGATACTTTTGCGTAAATTAGTGCTTCCATTTTTATTAAAATGATGCTTCAATTTGAACATCAACATTTTTGCACATATCGATGCATTTTCTGTGATTTTTTTTTTGAACGACACTTTTTTTTAGTAGTCTGACACTTTTGTTTGAACATCAACACTTCTACAAAATACTGACACTTTTGTAGAACAATGTAGTTCTTTTTCTTGATAGTTTAGTGCTTTTGCATAATTTGATCAAACAATGAACAATTTTTAAATAAAACTGGTTGTATTCTGGTTCCAAAAAATCTACATTTGCAAAAAAAATTATACTGAGACAAAACCAATTGTGGCTCACTTATAACACTCATCAAGCATCACAATGTCCATATTTTTCAACATCTTGATCTTATCAATGTTGGAAAGTATTAGCATATACATTCGATGGTAGGTGGTAGGTAGGTTTCTAAACTATCTAACTGCTTATACCAATTGTCATCAACAATTCAATCAATTATATTTAGGTAGTTATGCATCTGCATCTTATTTGTATCCCACATACTCAAACAAATAATCAATCAATGTTTTATGCATTCTTCACCCACATATGATATTAGAGCTATGTCTAGACTATATTTTATGTTTTTAAAATACCGAGCATTGTTGGACATTTGAAGATCCTTTGTTTCATGAAAAATCCTGGGTGCGATGCTTGCAAGTGCTAGGAAAGGATGTATGAAGGAGAATCTGTAGAGAAGCAATAGAGAGCTATGGGCCGATTATAGCTCCAACTTGGTTATCACTGAGTTTTGGTTATAAATTCTTCACATATGGTGAAAGAACGTTTCAGAGTAAATGACATGGTTTTGGCTCACTGCCATGCCTTTATATTTGAAAGCATATGGGATACGAGTACAAAATTTTGGAAAATTAATACTTTTGTCCAGTGGAAGACAAAGATCAAGCCCACATAAGTTTTTTTGAGAAAGGTGTGAAAGTTTTCATAATTGATTCTTTGATAGAAGATGTTTTTGTTAATGTTTCCAAAATTATGGTTGCTCTCATAAAAGGTGTCAAGTTGTTAATCCATAATTAGGAGGAATTGTTGAAGTCTGATTGACTCTCTGAGCCATACAAAGGAATTGAAAATTATTTTTGCCAAACAATCAAGGATTAAGGTATGGAGAGATACTTAATATTTTGATCACGAGATAAGGTGGTAGTATTCCATCATTGCAAAAAAGCTCAATTTCTTCAATTGCAACTTTCATTGTGGAATATTTATGCAATCTATCAATCATTGAAAAAGATAATCAAGTAGTCTATCTTATTACTATCAGTTTTCAGAAAAGTGCATTCCAAAATATTAAAACAATTGTTGAATATCTTGTAGATGAGTTCATCAATTTTTCCTATGGATCTTTAAATACTTATGCAATAAAGAAGAAAGATGAAATTGATGAAGCATTGATCTTTTTCATTTTCGTGTAGCATTTCCATTGAATGTGAAAAGGAAACCAAATTTTTGTTTTGTTTAACTTCTATGCCTAAAATCTATTGTTTAAGGCATTCAAACTAGAGAGGAAAGGAGGTATTTGGAGTAACAAAACAATTCTATTTTGGAGGTTGCTAAAGTTTGTTAAGGGCAAGCCATTGTACTTTATTGTTTGCATTTTCTTGTTCACTCGCCTCCTAAGATGCATGGAGAAAGTTAAGATTTCAATTGGGAGTTTGACATAAATTGAAGGCACTTGTTGTGTGTGGATAGAAGAGTGATCTATTTGTCTATCTAGAAAAATTTGAAATGCAATAGAAGTTCATTCATAGTTATTAGTAGAGTCATTGAGAATATGAGATCATAGATTTTAGTGGCATAATATCATGTTGAGTAATTTTATGTATGCAAATGGTTGAATATGATTGTTTTTCATTCTGTTAATCTTGGTTAATGTCATGTTATGGACATTGTGAGTAACTGGTGATTTGTAATTTAGACATTCACATTGGTTAGTCAGTTTTTTTATCATGGCCATACATATTATTTGTCTTGGCTTGGATTTTGGAGAGTGTATACCTATGGTAGGTAAGGATATTAATGGTGATAATTACATGTCTCTAGTGGAAGCTTTGAATTATGATTTTATCAATGGAGTGATTGGTCAAGAGTCTATTATATCTATTACTCCTCCATCAAAGGTTGCAATACTTCTTTTGGTGCTATTTTTTGGAGAACAAGAACTAATAGGATCTATTGGAGGCTAGTGGCACTGAAGGATGGAGGAATTTATCTCATCTCATAGCTTCTCACTTTGAAATGATGCTTTGCATGAGAAGCATTTTTTTCTTTAAGTTTTTTGCTTTTCCTTGTTGTTGTTGGAAGATTTGAAGAATACATATATTGTGAAGTTTGATTTTTGGAGATAGGTAAGTTTTTTGGTGTAGAGCTCAGTATGGATGGTTTTCTTGTGAGCACTCAAGGTTGTGATCAAGAATTATACCCTTTTGAGGGTCATCAGACAACTTGATAGAGCCATGTGTTTGGAGAGCTCAATATGAATTGTTGTCAAATAATTTAGGAATTTGTGATTTAGGACTTCATGGGAGGAAGAACTCAGGAATTTAACTAGGGGATACACCTTTCCAAGGGTCATGATGGAGCTTCACCTGATTCAGGATTTATCTTTTCAAGGTTGATCTTCACAAAGCTGTATATATATATTGTAATCAACAAGTTTTGGTATATAAGCCTTAATGGGGGTCCCTTAATAAAGTGAATTAAATATTTTATGGGATACATTTATAGGAAAAATTCATTAATTGGGGGAATGTTGTAAAATATTAGCATATTACATTGTATGGTGGGTGGTAGGAAAGTTTCTGAATTGTGTAACTGCTTATACAAATTGTCATCAATTGTTCAAGCAGTTATGTTTAGGTAGTTTTGCATCCACATCTTATTTGTATCCTAAATACTAAAATGAATGATAAATGAATTATTTATTCTTTATTGACCCATAATCAAAATTCACTTGTGTTACTTGATTCAAAACATACAACAATAAATTTTATGCTCATTATTTTTATCAAATCAATTCTTAAGTATCAACCATTAACACATCATAGAAGAGATTTTTTTTATCAAAATCACTCGGTCTTGTCAAATATATATCTTAAGTTTTTAAAATGGATCAACATCAACATTACAACATCTAACTTCACATAACAACTTGAAAAATTTGGCAGCAAACTCCTTAGACTATGTTTTCAAACATCAACTACTTTAACTCTATGTTTAGAAACAATATGTTTCTAGACATTTAGTTGAATTAGTGCACATATTTTTTGGACAATTTTACCTTGAAGTCACAAGTCTACTCTCAAGGTTTATAAGTTCATAAACATCATGATCAAAACACATCAATCAAACTTGAGTCTAGGTTATTGTCAAAAATTGAAAGTTTCATGCCATTCATCTCTTCGCAACATCATACATCATTTTTCCAAAACATATTAGGGGGTATTTGCTAAATAGATTTTAATCAACTAAATAATTCAAACAATTTGATTCACAACACACAACTCCTAAGTTTTATACATGTTTTATGGTTACAACAAGGGCACAACATAAGAAAATTATGGAGTTAAACCCTAGTGGTTCAAACACACCCATCATAAAAATTTCTAATGAACCTACCTTTGGGATACTTGATTTTTATCCTAGAGGATTTTCCACTCCACCAAAAAACCTAACACCATTTCACTCATCATATGAAACAAGTTTTTAAATAGATGATATTGTGGGAAAACCCCATGAAGTCACCATCAGAGAGTTACTTAAAATGCAACAAGAACCTAGGGTTCATAAACTCATAAACACAATGTTAAGCTAAAATCCTACTCAATATATGCTCACACTTGCACAACAAGGAACAAAACTTCCCTCTACTTTTGATCTAGACACACTTAGGGAACAACCCTTGTCAAATGTTACATCCTTGGGTCAACCTTGTCAAAACATGGGTCAATGTTCTCAAAATGCACCCTTGATAAATAACATCATTCAATCTATTCTACAAACATCTTCATTACATGTACCAAGCTAACCCATAAACACTAGGGTGGATTCATCTAATATTATGGGTCAACATGGAAAGCACTAAAGTCTAGGAAATTATACAAATGTGGGTATACCAAATGCTAATACCAATGTTCCACCCATATTCTGTGCTATTCCTAGTATACAAGGTCCACAATCCTAAGGTTCACAACTCATATCACAACAACCACAAGGGTATCAAGCTTCACAAGATCTTCAAAGTAAAAACCAACAATCATAAAGTGTTCAAAACATACCGCAACAACTACAAGGTCCTCAAATTCAAATCCAACCACCTCAAGGGTCACAACATGTATCACAGTGCTAAACCACCTCAAGGAACTCTCAAAATATACCTCAACAACCCCAAGGTCCTCAAGTATTGCTTTATTTAGGATCTCAAAACAAAGGTATTCAATACACATCACAACATCAAACAATATCCTACAATCCATTGTTACAAAATAAAGGAAATCTTCAACCCACGTCCCAACATCAATTGGTACCAAATCAAGGATCACAACAAATGTTCTTTTCGTGTAGAAAATTGTAATCCTTTCTAAGAGAAAGTATAATTTCACACTTAATTTGGACCTATTTTAGTGACCTTACATTTATGCATTTTAAAACCTCATTAATGGGCCCCTAATACCCATTATTATACATCCTAATTCCTATTTTATTTATTTCTCAATATTATAACCCATATTGAATAAATGCTATTAATTAAATTAATGCCTAGACATTTTTTAGGTCCTAATGTTTTAGGTCAGGAACCTTTTTCCCATGGTTGAATGGGTCATCTTTAGATGCATAAAACTAAACTTAAGACATGTTTTTGGCATCATTTTAAGGTCCTAAATTCAAATTCTAAGTGTTGGCTTTCAGGATTTAATAATTGGAAAATTAGAATAGAAGCATATAAAACTAAGTTTTATATTCATTTTACACTAGCAAGGAAAAGAAATTCACATGAGATCACAAGTATTCATATTCAAAAGCAAGGAGAAGTTAATCAAGCATTCAAAAGTGAAGTCTTAGAACAATAGTCTATTTGTTTTTGTAGGTCTTCAAGCTTGTTTTGTCAACAAGATTAAGCATTGTCAAAGAGTGATGATAGATGACTGTGGAGGATATGATGGATTCTAGGTTTTGGGAGATGCACCAAGACATTGAACCAAGCCTACTGACTTGTTTCCTAAGTGGTTCCATCTTCTATTATCATTCTACTTTCTACCTAAAGGAAGGTATATTCAATTTTTTGAATTATTAGGGTGATTTGAGATCTCCCAAAGTAGGTCATCATTGTTCATATTCATTTAGGGATGCTATTCTAACACACTTGAATAAGGTTTCTTTTCATTTTAAGCTTTATTGATCTTAGACACACTTAGGATTAGGGCTTGCACACACATTTTATGTTTTAGATCTGTACTTTGTCATCAAGGTTTAACTACCATACTTGGGGTTTGACCTCGTCAAACCCCATTCCACAAACAAAAAACAATCTTGTTTTGTAGATTCATCACAAGATCTGATCCAAGAGTGAAGGTTCATATTTACAAGGAAGAAGTGAAGGTTTCAAGCTCAGAGCTTAGATTCAAAAATTTCCATAATAGGGCACTTGGGCCCATTCACACCTGGGCGAATGAGACATTATCAAGCTTATAAAAACACCATTTTATGACAAGTCCACAACATTTATCTCCCAAATTTTATATTAAATTTGTTGTTTCTCTTATTTTTATGCTTAATCTAGTAAATCCAAGTGATATATTGGATTTTGGAGTTGATTTACTATTTTTTAGTTTTTCTCCCCAAAGTGTTGTTTGACCTTGACCCCCGTCCTAACAGAAAAAGGAAATCTAAAGATTCTCACAAATAGTTGATTCACCTAAGGGTTGTCAGTCAATTCTTTGTGGAGATCTCATTTCTAATGAAATTATAGAGAGGTAGCATCTATTTTCCTCTTTTGGATACACATTTCCACTTTGGGAAACCCTAACCCTACACATTTCATAACTAAGCCTTTACAACCATAACTTGGCTCATCACTTAGTTAATCATTTTACCTTAGTTAAACTTAAATTTAAGATACCCTATTTTTGAAAAATATGCTATAGAAGCCTCTATTATAGATTAGAACCAATAATCCAATAAGATAAACTCATATTCTAAAAATTCAATTTTTAAAAAACCCTAAAGAAAAACCCATTCGCCCAAGGGTGAATGAGTCTCTATATAGACCTTTTAGAAAAGTTTTTGGTTGCTTTTTAGTCTCTGTTTTTCTTTTTTTTTTAACCATTTTTAGATCCAATAATAGAGTTCCTCAAACATTTTTTGTGCATTCAAGTTATTGCTTATTTAATTAGATTTTCCAACCAGTTTTGGAGAGCAAATTCTTACATATTTTAGTTAAAAATAGTGTTAGATTTCTATATTTTTCCCTCTTTTTTTCAGCATCATTTCATAGATTAGATAGATTAGTTTAAATTTTGTAATCATTAGAAAACATAAACAAAACAAAAAAAGCATCAAAAGAAACAAATAAAACAAGAACAAATAGATGAAACCCTTGGAGAAAGTTGTAAGAAAAACTTTCAGCCATATAATGACAATTTCTACATAACCCAAATCTGAAAACATGTAAATAAATACTCAATATCAACATGAAAGAGAATAGAAAACATACCCATGAAAGATGACATAAGATATACCCTGGGAAAACCCTCAAGAGAGAAAAAACCAGCCTCCAAAAACATCCACACTCCATGTATTATTCAGCAATGAAAACCCATTACAATACATCTTCAGAGACTCCATGAACACTTCTAAAGCACAAGCTATCCATGCATTCAATCATGAATCCACACATCCCATTCCATGCTTCAAACCCTCACACATGCAAAAGCTCAATATGCTAACCTATAGCAAACTCTCCAACCCTAGACAACTACCCTTGTGGTTGCGTTTATAGAAACAAGCTCTTGTTGATTTTTTTTAATGCACTTCTCAACATGGTTAATGCATAGATGCATCACCTCTCTTGAAAGAAAATCTTCCACAATCAAATTGCAGAACACTATCCCAAGGTCTCTAATATCAGGTCTTGACAGTTCCTAGAATATCTCAGTTATTTTATGTGATTTTGTTAGAATCATAAGGCGTACTTACGAATGAGTTGCAAACCATGGGAAGTTGGGTCTTGAAATGGAGTTCCTAAGATGGGGAAGTTGTTGTGCATTAGTTGTAGGTTCAAATAGTAGTCTTGAACTCCATTTTATCATTGGATTTATCTCTACAATGTGCAATGAACCTTGCCTAAGGTTACTCATTAAAAAAAAGTAAAGAGGAGGGCAAGGAAGAGAGAAGGTTCCTAGATTTGAAACTATGAAGGAACAGTGATCATGGTGGCTGCTATAGTAGACAAACTCCCTAAAATAGGTTTTTGTTGGTCAAGAGGAACCTATAGTTACACAAAACCATTGCAATCTTCTAAGGACTGCAACTTTTTAGATTGCACATGCACATCATGCACATGCAATTGATCTAAGTTGCAACATTGAAATCAAGAAGCCTAGGATAAATTTACACAACAGTTTGACATCAACAAGTACTAAAAGTATGGGCTAAAAGTTCATCAAATACCATAATAGCAATTTCCATTATCACTTCCATTCAAAAATCTACAACTAAAACTACTATGGAAGGTAGAACAATGCATGCAGGATGAGAAAACTCAAAGAGAGCATCCATAAAATCATGCAATGTTGTTTTCTATTACTGTAAATTCTTTTTACAACAACTCTCCAACCTTTTTACAAATGAGGGGAAGATCCCTATTTATAGTTTTCCAAAGCCTAAATGAATGGCTAGGATTGAATTACATTAGGGTTTCACCTACCCCACAATATTCAACAATTTAAAATACATCTTTGCCTTTTCCCTGTTTTATCACCTAGTGTTTAGGTGTTGTAGCAGTTTTGTCATTTAGCTGTTTTCCCTTTTCACTATAGCTAAAACTGCCTAAAAGCTACCTTCTTACATGATGTATTTGCAGTGTTCTTCATTGGATCAAACGATCTCATCGATGACTGACATCAATGGATTGGTTGCCCCTGATTCGAGGGATAGGTCTTCATCATCAAGTTAAAAGTAGGATAGCTCCCTCATGCCTTCTTCAAGGCCACCCCCTTGCATTTTTGTCATAGAATTCCTTGGCACAGGCCTTCTTCTAATGCCGACCCTATTGGTAGGTGCTAGGGGGAGAGGCGAACATGAAATGAATGGTGACAGGAGTTATGCACATTCCTTGTTCAACTTTCTGAAAGGGTCTCCCCAACGGACCCACGATAGGCTTCTTGAATCCTGGATAGATGAAGTGTCATAAGTGCTTTCATACACAAATCAAGGAAAACATTAGTCAAATCCTTCAAACTCCCTATTAGATCCATCCATGCATCATTGAAAGATCATAATATTTGTCATTGGAGCTCATTTGGACCATAAACATTAATGCGGGCCCAACGGGGGAAGGTAGTGAATGGGGGAAAGCAAACTGAAAGAGAAGTTCCCAGACCTCACAAAACTTGGAAAAACCAAGAATTTTCAATTATAGCGCATAGGAAAAGGGGAAGAAAGAGTGCCAAGAAAAACTTCCTCAAAATTTGACCTATTTAAAAAAATTAGAAGCTTGGAAAGGGAAGGCTAGAGGGTCACCTCCCTTTGAAATGGTAATGAGCACATGACGACTCAGAAGTAATTTCATTGGAATGACCACAGAGGGGCCGAGTCTTAGAGGTCAAGTCACCGAGGGTTGACGAAAGTTCAAAACGGCCATGGAGGTGCCAAGTCTCGAAGGCTGGGTTGTCGGGGCAAGGTCAAAAGGACCAAGGAGGGATGGAGACCTAGAAACGACCATGAAGGGGCTGGGTCCCAGAGGTCGGGTTGCTAGGGGCCTACAGAAGGTCAAAACGGCTAAGGAGGGACAAAGTTCTAGAAACAGCCATGGAGGAGTCAGGTCCTGGAGACTGGGTCACCGGGGGCTAAAGAAAGGTCAAAATGGCCAAGGCAGGACAAAGTCTCAGAAATGGCCATGGAGGAGCCGGGTCCTAGAGGTCGGGTCACTAGGGGCCGACGGAAGTTCAAAACGGCCAAGGATGGATGAAGTCCTGCAAATGGCCATGTAGGAGCTGGGTCCCAGAGGCCGGGTCGCCGGGGGTCGGTGGAAGGTCAAAATGACCAAGGAGGGACAAAGTCTTGGAAATAACCACAGAGGAGATGAGTCCTAGAAGTCGGGGGTCGATAGAAGGGAAAAATGGCCAAGGAGGGATGAAGTCCCAGAAATGGCCACAGAGGAGCCGGGTTCCCAAGGCTCGGTCGTCGGGGGCTGGAAGAATGTTAAAATGGCCAAGGAGGGACGAAGTCCCAGAAATGACCACATAGGAGCCAGGTCCCAGAGGTCGGGTCACCGTGGGCTGGAAAAAGTTCAAAACAGACATGGAGGAGTTGGGTCTTAGAGATTGGGTCGTCGGGGGCCGGAAGAAGTTCAAAACAACCACAGAGGGGCAGAGTCCCGGAAATGGCCACAGATGAGCCTTCTCAGAATGAAATTTTTGCAACTTCCCAAAACCTAATGAAACCTTGGTAGTTCACTTAGGCACTAGAAAAACATCCCAAATCCATAGGAAACTTCTCCCCAAAGTCAAAAATGAAGGAAAAAGCGAATTGAGTGAGCAAGGAAATCTAACCAAGGAAATCTAGTAGGGCAGATCTGGAGGATTCAAAGGACTTAGAAAATTTTGTGGGGTGAAACATGGTTGAATTGAGATGATACTATGAGGCTCACTAACCATTTTAGATGCCAAAATTGGGGGCATGCAAAATGAGTCAATGACTCAAAATGACCCAACAAGGCATCAGGAAGAGAGGGTCCTCATTCCGAATGGGGTGTGTATGCAAAACATGCACAACAAATGGTGACTCACTAGGGAAATGCTCAAGAGCATTTTGATGACAAACTAGAATCACAAACTAAAAATAGCTGGTTCCAATCTTCACGCTAGGGAAAAAAATTAGATGCTCAACCAAAGGATCAAAACCACTAGCCAATCCAACCTTCAGTATGCTAAAAATCCAAGTGTGTGTAGTTGCATTAATTCCCATCCTTCAGTCGCTATAGGAACCCAAGCTCCGTCAAGTTAAGCTATGTAGTTTATTGTAACTCCAAAAGCATCTGGAACATTGCCTCTCTCCTAGTCAAGCACCCATTGCTATGAAGTTGTCACTGTGATTTTCCCAAGCAGTGCTCATAAACCGGCTAGGCATCCATAGCCCTGGTAGAGTTGCTCAGATACCCCTGAAAGGCTGAATTTATTTTCTTTTTATTTTCAATATTTTGCTTTCTTTATTTTGTGTCTTTTCTTTTAATTTTCAATTTCCAATTCCTTTTATTTCAACCCACAAGCATTGAAGCTCGTGCTCAGGATTGAGAATCACAGTGGCATTGAAGCAAAATTTTAGATTTTTCACTTAACTAGACTTCACAAAGGACCAATAGCGACTATCAGATTCTTAAGATGTGAGAGATATAAGATTCTAGAATACATCAAAATTAGACCAACCAATAACTTATCCTCTTTGAATTAAACACCCAGACCACTTGACACTAATAGAAGACCTTCACCATTCACTCTGAAAACTTGATTAGAGTTTCACGAAGAAATACATCGAACAACCCTAGGTGATAAGTATGGTTGTTGTGTGCACAGATGTGCCCAGCCAAAAGTAGAGGGACCCCGAGTAAAGCAGTAGTATAACAGAAGCAAAGTGAAAGAAAACACCTACACTAACCAAAGCGAGACATCGAAAGAAAAAAAATGAAGAAACTACTCTAAAGCAAGCAACCAACAACAAACCAACTAACCTAAGGAAAGACAGAAAGTGAAGTATATATAGGAAACCTACACTACTCAAAACGGGCTATGTACAAAGATATTTACAAAGCATTATGTTCAAGAAGGACGAGCTGACATTAGTGTTCATAAGATTTTGCAGTGCATGCACAAGCAAATGGGCGATTGTTATAGTTTTTAACCATGCATATTTATCTTTATACTCAGGAAAAAGAAGTTCAACATTGCAGCATTCAAACTTAATCACAACATCATGTAAAATTAGCAATTGAGGTGATTCATTGAACCCATGGTTAATCCATAAACATGTTTTCCATCCCTCACTCCCATTATCAAAATGATAAATGCAGCTATGAAAATTAACAAGGGCAAGGAAGGATAGAACCTGGATTTCATCATGCAGAGGTGGCAACCTTTGACAATCGAGAGCAAGCACTGCATTGTCGATAGGTGCATTGGAAGCCTTAGGCGGGCACAATGGAGGGTGCAACACTTTGGACATTAAGCTTGCATAAGACTGGTAGAACGAGGCAGAAAACAACCCTTCTAATCTTCATGTGGGATCCACAACCTCCACTGGCTGTTCTTCAAGGAAGTACACCTCATCTACCTGGGTTTTTGTTGCCCAAGCCTCTTCTTGATTGTTGTATTGAAGGGGTAGCATGTTGTCCCATCTCCTTTCCTAGGTGTTGACCTTACTTTCATGATGTTCTATGCCATGGGATGATGACATGCATGAATATGTCCTATTACAGCCATCTAAATATGAAGGAGGATCAACAATGATCATGGTGGAAGGACTCCAAGTTGCATTTTGTAGTTGGTCAGGTGCTTCATCTCCACTTGTAGCCATCTCAGCACCTCTTCCTTTGTCTTCTTCTCTTTATTATGAATGCATTTCCTCGTGGCATTCGGTCATTTCTTCTTGGTCACCATCATTGTAGACAAAGAAGGAACCCCTCTCCCACTCTAGAGGCTCTAGTATTTCATCAAGGAGAGGGGCAAGTGGTATGCCTTCATCGTTACTATCTTCTAGAATGTATTCTTCTTCAGTGTCGGTGTACCTCCACAATATAGCCCCTAATGGAAATAAGTCATCAAATGATGGCACCTCATCAAGGGGACCAAAATCCACTATGCAATATCCAAACAAGGACTCACCAAAAATCCTATCGTCCATTGTGCACAACTGCTCTTCAAGAGGAAGAATGTCTTGATGACTGGTGGACAGAATTTCTGCTTGATCTACTTCATCACTCAAAGACTTGAGATTGTGTTTCCATCCTTCTATTGTGGCCCCAACATCCTCCTGAGGTCCACCTTCAGCTAAGACATCACTTGATTCGGGATTTTTCTCTTCTTCTTTGATATGGGCAACAAGTAGAGGAGGTTGGGCACTTGGCTCCTCCACTTGCCCTCTAACTTGTTCAATAGCCTCTTTGCATAGCTCACATACAAACTCAGATTGTGATGAATCATGAAGTATGCACCAATTTGGAAGTAGTAGTACCTCCACATCCACTTGGTATTTCAGCTCTGACCAATCCTTTGCTAATCTAGAGACGAGCTAGTCATATCTTTCTGCTACTAGGTCCTCATCATCACTTGAAAAAGAAGTTTGATGGTAGATAGTCATGGTGAGTGGTTGTTCCCACACCTCCAAATCTGTATTTTCAGATCCTTGATCACTGTCGCTTATGAAGGAGATGTCTCTTAATCTCATTTCACTTATTCCTTCGTCATCATTTTCTTTCTTTCCAAGGTTGTCATCCCATTCCTCTTGCTGATTTTTAGCATCTGCATTTTCTATCATAGCATATGTTAACTGCAAAGCTCATTGCTTCATCATCAATTTCCAATGGCTCTCCCTCTAGACTGGGGGACTTCTCTTTGCTAGTAGAGGAAAGGTTTTCCAACTCCCTTCTGACTATATTTTCATCATAACTCTCAGCTGTCCTATGGGAATCAACTTCTTCCTTTTCATTTTTAGCTTCAACATTCATTATCCCAACACTAGTTTGTGTTGAATCCCTTGGTTCCTCTTCAATGTGTTTTCCACCAGATGTTGACAACTCTTTGGCCTCATGGGGTGACTCATCCTCCTTGACACTTGGCTGCTCAAACTTGTTCGAACAACCCTTAGCTTGAGCCATAATTTTCGTGCATGATGAGCAAGTGAATTCAAAGTGGGGTGTATTGTGAAATCTAGACCAACTAGACATCAATATTTCCTCCAATTTTGGTCTATCTTTGCTGCCCAAACATTCTTGGACTAGCTCCTTGAATGCCTTAGCTTTCATGGTTGTCAAATTCTCTTCTAGATCTTTGGGAGCCAAGGAAAGGTATATTTCCCAAAAGGGAATTTCTCCTTGCAAGACTCTTTCAACTCTACTGAAGAAAGTTAGACCCCCCAACTCATTCTGCCTACGAGTGCAATGGATCCGACATCTATCTACCACTGCGAATTCTTGCAATGAATTCTTCTGTCTCTTGTTCAAATCTGCATGCAACTGAGTGATGTTGATTTGTGTGTGCTGCTCCATTTTGACTCACCTTCTTTTGCCTTTAGAATTTTCTGATTTTATGTTTCAACATTAAAAGAGATCTCTTTATCTCAGATTTCTTCTTTGAAAGTGCTCTTTTCAACTTTCAACTTTGTAGCCTCAAAATGTCATGCCCTGCTCTAGCGCTAGTTTTGTTGATGTGTTTTTTATGCAATTCTCAACACACGTAATGCATAGATGGATCACCTCTCCTGAAAGACAATCTTCCACAATCAAATTGTAGAACACTATCCCAAGGTCTCTAATGTTAGGTCTTGTCAGTGCTTGGAATATCTCAGCTGTTTTATGTGATTTTGCTGGAATCACAAGGAAGACTTAAAGATGAGTTACAAAGCATGGGAAGTTGGGTCTTGAAATGGAGTTCCTAAGATGGGGTAGTTTTTGTGCATTTGTTGTAGGTTCAAACAATAGTCTTGAACTCCATTTTATCATTGGATTTAGCTCTACAATGTGCAATGAACCTTGCCTAAGGTTACTCATTAAAAAAAAAGTAAAAAGGGGGGCAGGGAAGAGAGAAGGTTCTTGGATCAGAAACTACAAATGAACAATGATCATGGTGGCTGCTATAGTAGACAAACTTCCTAAACTGAGTTTTTCTTGGCCAAGAGGAACGTATAGTTACCCAAAACCAGTGCAATCTTCTAAGGACTGTAAATTTTAAGATTGCACATGCACATTATGCACATGCAATTGATCTAAGTTGTAGCATTGAAATCAAGAAGCCTAGGCTAACTTTAAATAGTAGTTTGTCATCAACAAGTGCTAAAAATATGGGCTAAAAGTTCATAAAATACCATAACAACAATTTCCATTATCACTTCCATTCAAGAATCTACAACTAAAACTACTGTGGAAGGTAGAACCATGCATGCAAGATGAGAAAACTCAAAGAGAACATCCATAAAGTCATGCAATGTTGTCTTCTATTGTTGCAAATTCTTTTTACAACAACTCTCTAACCTCTTTACAAATGAGGTGAAGAGCCCTATTTATAGTTTTCCAAAGCCTAAATGAATGGAGAGGATTGAATTACATTGTGTGGCTTAGATTCGATTACATTAGGGTTTCACCTACCCCACAATATTCAGGAATTTAAAATACATCTTTGTCATTTCCCTATTTTGTAACCTAGTGCTCCGGGGTTGTAGCAGTTTTGTCATTTAGCTGATTGACCTTTTGACTGTAGCCAAGACTGCTTGAAATCTGCCTTCTTACTTGATGTGTTTGCAATGTTCTTCATTGGATCAAATGGGCCCGTCAACGACTGGCATCAATGGATTGGTTTCCCTTGATTCAAGGGATAGGTCATCATCATCTGGTTAAAAGTAGGACATCTCCCTAATGCCTTCTTCAAGGCCACCCCCTTCCATTTTTGTCATTGACTTTCTTGGCATAGGCATTCTTCTAATGTTGACCCTGTTGGTAGGTAATAGGGGAGAGGAAAACATGAAATGAATTGTAACATGAGCTATGTGCATTCCTTGTTTAAGCTTTCTCAATGGGTCTCCTTGATGGACTCAGGGTAGGATTTTTTAATACTACATACATGAAGTGTCGTAAGTGCTTTCATACACAAATCAAGGAAAATGTTAGTCAAATCCTACAAACTCCCTGTTAGATCCATCCATGCATCATCGAAAGATCATAATATTTGTCATTGGAGCTCATTTGGACCATAAACATTAATGCGGGCCCAAGGGGGGTAGGCAGTGAACGAGGAGCAACAAATTGGAAGGGAAGTTCTTGGACTTCACAAAACTTGACAAAACCAAGATTTTCCAATTATAGCACATTGGAAAAGGGGAAGAAAGAGTGCCAAGAAAAAATTCCTCAAGATTTGACCCATTTAAAAAAAAGTGAAAGCTTGGAAGGGGAAGGACAGAGGGTCACCGCCCTTTGAAATGGCAATGAGCACACCATGGTCAGGAAGGAAAGTCCTAGAAACAGCCACCAAGGGCCTGGGTCCTAGAGGTTGGGTAGCCCAGGGCTGACGAAAGTTGAAAATGACCATGATGGGACAGAGTCCCGGAAAAGGCCACAGAGGGGCCGGGTCTCAAAGGTCGGGTTGTTGAGGGCTAGCAGAAGGTCAAAATGGCCAAGGAGGGATAGAGTCCTAAAAATGGCCATAGAGGGGCCATGTCCTAGAGGCTAGGTCATCGGGGCCCGGCGGAAGGTCAAAATGGCCAAGGAGGGATGGAGTCCCAGAAATGGCCACGGAGGAGCTGGGTTGCCGAGGGCTGATAGAAGGTCAAAATGGCCATGGAGGAGCCCGGTCGTAGAGGCTGGGTCGCCGAGGGTCGAGTCGCCAAGGGCTGACGAAAGGTCAAAATGGCCAAGGAGGGATGAAGTCCCATAAACGACCACGAAGGAGTCGGGTCACCAAGGGCTAGCGGAAGGTCAAAATGACCAAGGAGGGATGGAGTCCCAAAAATGGCCACGAAGGAGTCGAGTCTCGAAGGCCAGGTTGTCGAGGGATGATAGAAGGTCAAAATGGCCAAGGAGAGATAGAGTCTGGAAAACAGCCACGAAGGAGTCAAGTTCTGGAGGCCGGGTCACCAGGGGCCAGCGAAAATTGAAAACGACCACATAGGGATGGAGTCCTAGAAATGGCCACAGAGGAGCCAGGTCCCCGAGGGCTGACGGAAGTTCAAAATGGTAAATAGAGGATCTAGTTCCCATAATGAAATTTTCACAACTTCCCAAAACCTAACAAAACCTTGGCAGTTCACTTAGGCACCACAAAAACATCCCAAATTCATAGGAAACTTGTTTCCAAAGTCAAAAATGAAGGAAAAAGCGAATTGAACGAGTAGGGAAATCCGACCAAGGAAATCTATAGGGTGGACCCAGAGGACCTGAAGGACTTAGAAAATTTTTTGGGGTGAAACATGGTCAACTTGAACTGATACTATGAGTCTCGTTGACCATTTTAGATGCCAAAATTGGGGGCACATAAAATGAGGCAATGACACAAAACTACCTAGCAAGGCAACAAGAAGAGAGGATCCCCGTTCTAAATGAGGCATGTGTGCAAAACATGCAGAACAACTCCCACAAAACCACCAAGTGGTATTACATAAGCCATGCACCTAAAACCATGAACTTACAATATCATGCAACCCCACATTTAATATTGGGTACTTTATTATATTTTATTATTCACCAATATTAAATAATTACATTTTACAATTATGTCCCAATGTTACATAGAACATAAAGAGGCCCTAACATTATAACTCCTAGTGATTCACATCCATCTAGGTACCGCTAGGTGCACCATGCACATAATAATAAATTAAACATTATAAGCATTATGCATGGTCTACAACACCTAATTCTATCATTTTCTGACTTGTATACATTACATAATTGGGTAACAAGTAAGCTCAAACATTAAGATAAAAGACTCCATAGGCAACATGTACCATCTTGGAACCCAAGTGCTCCATGTGCTCCATCAAGATACATGTAACAATAACCAAGGTGACCACCATCTCTTCCATGAATGCTCTCATCCTCCACCATGCCAATGCACTAAGATAAGAACATATCCAAAGAGATGTCACACTAACTATCACAAAGAAGAAGAAACTTGCCTCAAACTAATATCTCAAAACACACACTGAATCCAAAAGGTAATGAATATGCACCAGCAACTATGAAGAATGAATCACCATAGCTGAAATGACACCCACATCAAATGGAAACATCTCCAACTATCCATACCTCCAAGGTATACATAACATAGTAAACTCATGCCATCACATATCCACCCATAAACCGCAATAACAAACTCCATGTGCAAACCTATCAAAGAGTGACATACACATCCAGGAGCTTCCACTGCATGGGAAATGTCCAGATGAATGAAAATCTAGAATGAGTGCATTCAATGCATCACTTCGTTAACATTCTAGAAAGAAGGCACCATCACAAGTGATCAAGGCATACCTTGAGTCTACTAACATCATATAGAATATGTAAACATGTAGTACCAAGGAACATCCACAATGATATGTAAAATCTACAAACCAAATACCTGTAGCATGTCCTCCTACACACATCTCTAAATGCCAACTTTGTCAATTATGATCTCCTCCACAACACCCCATAACAAAATCCATAACAACATCCAACCATCCAATCACCAAGATCAAACATAACATATGTATCATGTAACTAAGCATGGGTGTAAGCATTTCAAAACAAAAAAATCAAATTCAATGTAACCATTCCCAAACCAAGGAAATCAGCCCAATAAACCATCTCCTAAACCCAGCATGTCCAAGGAGATAAACATTCTAACACTCCTCAAATGAACCCTTAAGAGCCAAATACCCATGGATCAAGATCCATATCCATGAGAAGACAAATCATAAACATAATGCACCTGAAAGAAAAATGGGTAATATTGGTACTCAAGTGAACCACCAAGTAGACCAAGAGTGGGGAATGAGAATGCTCCTCTAGGATATCCAAGTCATCATGAATCAACCAAGAACACTATCCTCATAGGTCCATGTTGAACTCACATCCAACCAAGGTTTAGGCTCCTCAGACTTCCTGCTAAAATCTCATCAAGAGTAACCATCTCAAGCAAATGTCTCTAATCACAACAGAAATCCAACCTAACTTATGTCTCCAAGTATCCATGAGCACCTGTAACTAATTAATCGATGCTAAAATCCAATAAAATGATCAAAGTACTCAATATAAAGATAACCAACCAAGATCAAAATTATAGCTCCAACTGCAAAATTGGGAACATAAACATGACACCATGATCTCATATCTTCTAAAAAAAAAAATTACATTCTCAAATCATCATAGCATGTACCATGTCACAACTCTAAACTAGTAATCAAGAGTATACCATGACATAATAACAAAACTATCATACAACCAAAGATCACTTATCAAAAAACCAACAAGTCATAAACAATACCTCAACATCTCTAGCACCTGATGTCAATGAACTCTCAGTATAGCACACATAATCCAACAGCTTGTTGATGACACCAATCAACCCTTAATGAAGACAACCATCTATAATCAACAATGTATCCACATCATTTCCAAACACTCCCAATGAACCATGATACCAAGCAATCACATGGCATCATGATGTACACAACAACACCACATCGCTGTCATAGGCTCACACCATATCTATGAATCTAAGTTGTCAATGACAACATGATAACCATCCTCTAAAGCAAGAAGATACACTGCCAAACCATCATATCCATCACTACCCATCCATCACTATCACAAGCTCCCACTGAACTGTGTAACCAAGCTATCCATGACATTGTGATACCAATCTCCCCAAACCAAGAAGATACACCACCAAAACCTGAATTAGGATCCAATCAAACACCACCAACAATTCAGTTGCATAAACTATCATGACATGCCAAAGTCTCTAATGCACGAGAAACATCCATGAAAGCATGATCACCACTAAATATACCAACTCAACCCAACCGTGTCCACATATCTACATAATCATAGTCAACAATATATGTCTCATATTATGATTGTACCTGGTAATACCATCTCACCTCCTCAACATGACATCAAAACCAGCAAACCAAGTGACTAAACTAAGCCACCAAAACTGAACATGCATCAACACTAAAATATCAATGGTAGAGACAACCCATGTCCAAGTCATAAATGCAACATGTAAGTGCAGACTGCCTACAACATTGCACAACTTGTAGATACAACAATGCAACATACAAATACAACCATATACTAATAACCATGTCAAATGAGAGAATAATCTGAGATGTACAACTAAGCATACAATGAATCCAACATCAAATCACCAAAATCCAATTATCCATAAGCTCATAAGGGTATGTAAAGGATCATGATGGGCTAAAAAGTGGTAATATGATAGGTATGTGGCTGACGACTTTTTTTACCCAAAATTGATGAAACGAAAAGGGTTTTTAAAGGAGATTCTTAGCTTTCCACAAATATAAATTATACTTTACTTTGATTTTAATAAGTAATTATTATTTATTTTCTATTCAAATTATGACTAAAGTCCTGATTGATAGACTGATTGAAAAACATCTATAGCTTTCAAATGATATCACATTTTTTGAATCCAAATCATGTGTCACATTCTATGCTTTGCTCACTATAGGATTAAAAAAAGAAAAAATTAATTTCATGAATTTTTGACCAAGTTAAGGTGGTCAGACATAAATTTTTTTTATATTTTTGAAAAGTTGTAATAAAAAATTCATAATTAATTATTTAGTTGGAAAAAAATTACAAAAAAATATTTATCACATCAGCACATGAGTCCTCTACTTATATCTAAAATCTTATAAAAAACTATTATCATTTTATTGTGGTTAGGGTGGTTAGACAAACACATGCTTCTTTTTTCCTTGAAATTTAAGTACCTCTTGAAATTTCAATTTTTCATAAATAGATTTTTTTTTTAAACAAACATAGTAGTTTATAAACTATATTCAATTTTCTACAAATTCTATTCTTACATATTTTTGAAATAATATAGATAACTTATTCAATTTTTTACGTCAAGTTGCCTAACTCTGATTTTTTAAATTTTTTTGCCACTTAAGGACCTATTTTTTCCATGATTATCTTACACATACCCATAATATCTCCATATTCAAAAAGACCCATAATTAGCTTAGGTGAGAAAAAAAAAAAAAGCATGGAAAATTAAATCCAAACCTGATCCACAATGTAGTGCTTTGAACAAGCTTTCCGTCGACTATTTGAAGTCTAAAATTTGACTTTGTATGCACCCAATATCACCTCTCTAAAAAATTATCAAAACTACAAAATATGGAAAAAATTATAAGACCACATTGTGGAGCTCTGAGTCACCTTTCTAATGAATTCAAGAAGTCGAAAAACTGACATTGTGAGTGAAAGTTATGCCTCTTAGAATAAAACTACTCCAATCTGACAATAGGGAAAATTTGGTGGACCCCACCCTGCAATTAAATCCATTTAAATTTTCAAACTTTAAAGTGGTGTATTTTCTTTTAATATTTAATATTTCAAGACCTTTTTACAAGATTTATGAAGGGGGTGGTTAAAACACTAGGTTTAGTTTCAACTTTATATACATAAGATTTTCTTTAAAAACTTATCCACCATTCAACTTTTATTTAATTCAAAACCTAATTTCAAAGGGCCAACATGAATTAGAAACTGGCAATTAAAGGTATGGGCTGCATACTCTGACATGATAGGGCTACATAGAGTAGAGGATACTAGGTCTGCAGACCTCGTACCACCCCAATAAAAAAAATATATATATTTGATTTTTAATATTTCTTTTAGCCATTTCAATCAGGTTTTAATTTTTGATTTTTTCATTTTTGTAGGATAAAAATGGCAACAGGATTATAATTTTTTTTTCATATTTTTTTAATTTTTTAATTTTTATTTTCTAAAGAATGACCTCTGTACAACCTACAAATTGGGCTTTTTACAAAAAAAGATTGTAATTTTTCTAGTAACCAAAATAGGGAAAATTATATATCAAATTCATCTCTTGGCCAACACAAATCCAACCATGAGGTCCATTTAGTCTTAGGAGGTCATTTGTAAATTCCCCCCCCCCCACAAAACCCCCATTTGAATGCACAACCAAGAAACCCTATTTTTCCAAAATTTATCACACCCCAAATTTGCAAACAACCCATCATACCAACAAACCCAAAACCCTCAAATTTGCAATAAAACACCTGCAAAACCCTCATATCTTGCCATTGTCTTTCATTTTATCATGCAACCTAGGGTTATCCAATCCACAACCAAAGCTCTGATACCACTTGTAAGGAAAACTTGCAGCCATATAGTGACAATTTCCACATAACCCAAATCTAAAAACATGTAAATAAATACTCAATATCAACATGCAAGAGAATAGACAACATACCCATGAAAGATGACACAAGATATACCCTAGGAAAACCCTCAAGAGGGAAAAGCCCAACCTCCAAATAAAACCACTCCATGTATTATTCAACAATGAAAAACAATTACAATACATCTTCAAAGACTCCACGAACACTTCTGAAGCACAAGCTATCCATACATTCCATGTGACCAAACATGAATCCACACATCCCATGCCATGCTTCAAACCCTCACACATGCACAAGCTCAACCTACTAACCTGCAACAAACTCTCCAACCCTAGACAACTACCCTTCTAGTTGTTTTATAGAAACAAGCTCCCACAAAACCACCAAGTGGTATTACATAAACCATGTGTCCAAAACCATGAACTTAAAATATCATGTGACCCCACATTTAATATTGGGTACTTTATTATATTTTATTATTCCCCAATATTAAATAATTACATTTTACAATTATGTCCCAATGTTACATACAACATAAAGAGGCCCCAACATTATAAATCCTAGTGATGCATGTCCATATAGGTACCCCTAGGTGCACCACACACATAATAATAAATTAAAAATTATAAGCATTATGCAAAGGTGTACAACACCTAATTCTAACAAAAGCATAGTCATTTGACCATGTCATATCTCTTTTTCCAAGTTAGCATACCCTTCAATCCCTTTAGTAGTGATGACCTTGACATGTTATATGAGGTCCTTGAGGATTTCATCTCACAAGGATCATCCACTAAGGCTTGTCATGACATCAAAAACTAGCAAACCAAGTGACTAAACCAAGCCACCAAAACTGAACATGCATCAACACTAAAATAGCATGATTGTACCTGGTAATACCATCTCACCTCCTCAACATGACATCAAAACTAGCAAACCAAGTGACTAAACTAGGCCACCAAAAACTGAACATGCATCATCACTAAAATATCAATGGGCAGAGACAACCCATGTCCAAGTCATAAATGCAACATTTAAGTATAGACTGCCTACAATATTGCACAACTTGTAGATACAACAATGCAACATAAAAATCCAACCATATAATAATAACCATGTCAAATGAGAGAATAATATGAGATGTACAACTAAGCATACAATGAATCCAACATTAAATCATGAAAATCCAATTATCCATGAGCTCATAATATCTCCATATTCAAAAAGACCCATAATCAGCTTAGGTGAGAAAAAAAGGAAAATAAAGCATGGCAAAATAACTCCAAACCTGATACACTATGTAGTACTCTAAACAAGCTTTTCATCGACTATTCGAAGTCTAAAATTTGACTCTATATGCACCCAATATCAACTCTCAAAAAACTCTATCAAAAATACAAAATATGGAAATATTTCTAACACAGTTTAGATATTTGAGTCACCTTTCCAATGAATCCAAGAAGTCAAAATACCGACATCTTGAGTGAAAGTTATGCCTCTTGGAATAAAACTACTCCAATCTGACTATAGGGAAAATTTGGTGGACCCCACCCCATTAAATCCATTTAAATTTTTGAACTTTAAAGTGGCAAATTTTCTTTTAATATTTAATATTTCAAGAGCCTTTTAAAATATTTATGAAGGGGGTGGTTAAACCACTTGGTTTAGTTTCAACTTTATATACATAAGATTTTCTTTAAAAACTTATACACCATTCAACTTTTATTTAATTCAAAACCTAATTTCAAAGGGCCAACATGAATTAGAAACTAGTAGTTAAAGGTACGAGCTCTATACTCTGACATGATAGGGCTACGTAGAGTAGAGGATACGGGGTTTGTAGACCTCATACCACCCCAATAGAAAAAATTCTTTGATTTTTAATATTTCTTTTAGCCATTTGAATCGGGTTTTAATTTATGATTTCTTTTTCATTTTTGTAGGATAAAAATGCGAACATGATTATAATTTTTTTTCATTTTTTTTTTAATTTTTAATTTTTAATTTCTGAAGAATGACGTCCGTACAACCTACAAATAGGGATTTTTACAAAAAAAGATTGTAATTTTTCTAGTAACCAAAATAGGGAAAATTATACATCAAATTCGTCTCTCGTCTAACCCGAATCTAACCACAAGGTCCATTTTGTCCCAGGAGGTCATTTGTAAATTTCCCCCCCACAAAACACCCATTTGAATGCACAACGAAGAAGCCCTATTTTTCCAAACTTTATCACACCCCAAATCTGTAAACAACCCATCATACCAACAAACCCAAAACCCTCAAATCTGCAACAAAACACCTGCAAAACCCTCATATCTTGCCATTGTCTATCATTTTCTCATGCAACCTAAGGTTATCCAATCCACAACCAAAGTTTTAATACCACTTGTAAGGAAAAGTTGCAGCCATATAGTGACAATTTCCACATAACCCAAATCTAAAAACATGTAAATAAATACTCAATATCAGCATGCAAGAGAATAGACAACATACCCATGAAAGATGACACAGGCTATACCCTAGGAAAACCCTCAAGAGGGAAAACCCCAGCCTCCAAAAACAACCACACTCCATGTATTATTAAACAATGAAAAACTATTACAATACATCTTCAAAGACTCCATGAACACTTCTAAAGCACAAGTTATCCATGCATTCCATGTGACCAAGCATGAATCCACACACCCCATGCCATGCTTCAAACCCTCACACACATGCACAAGCTCAACCTGCTAACCTACAACAAAATCTCCAACCCTAGACAACTACCCTTCTGGTTTATTTTATAAAAACAAGCTCCCACAAAACCACCAGGTGATATTACATAAACCATGTGTCCAAAACCATGAACTTACAATATCATGTGACCCCACAGTTAATATTGGGTACTTTATTATATTTTAATATTCCCCAATATTAAATAATTACATTTTACAATTATGTCCCAATGTTACATACAACATAAAGAGGCCCCAACATTATAACTCCTAGTGATGCATGTCCATCTAGGTACCCCTAGGTGCGCCACACACATAATAATAAATTAAACATTATAATCATTATGCAAGGTGCAAAACACATAATTTTAACAAAAAGCATAGTCATTTGACCATTTCAAATCTCTTTTTCCAAGTTAGCATACCCTTCAATCCCTTTAGTAGTAATGACCTTGAAATGTTAGATGAGGTCCTTGAGGATTTCATCTCACAAGGATCATCCACTAAGGCTTAAAGAGATTTTAACTTAATCAAACCTCAACTTATCCTTTATTCACCCTCACACCAACCTCAAGTTCGAAACAAGCTTGTGCTTGTCTTAGAACTGCCTAAAAAGAAACCATTAACTCCAGGAGATATCTTGAACTTTACAAGGAAACTTGATAGTAAAACTGTTTTACAACAACCGAGTTACAATACCATTGCTCACACACACAATACACAGAATAATAGACAACAAAAAACCACTCCCATTTCATTACCATTAACTCAACCTATCTTTCCTAGTGCTCCTCGCTTTCCTTCACATAATGGAAAGGATCATGATCTTGTTGAACAACTTAAGAATACTCCTACTAAGATATCCTTATGGAATCTTATTCAAGCCTCACCTAACTACAATAGTATTCTTCAAACATCCTTACAACAAGTTGTGGTTCCTCCAAATAAAATCCAAATGAACTAGAATCCCTAGTTCAAGGAATGAATATGGTTAATATAAACATTGTTTTTCACCAAAGGGAGTTACCTTCCTTGGAAGTTCAAAAACAACATGAAGTCTTCATGATAATAGCCCTTGTTAATAAGATCGGGATAAAGAGAAACCTTTTTGATAATGGCTTGACCCTTAATGTGTGTAGTGCAAACCTCTTGGATAAGTGTTGATCAACAAACCTTAAGCCTCTCTGAAAATCTTATAGGAAATTTAGCAAGTGGGGGACCAATTTGTGCATCACTAAAAAACATCTAGGATTTTTATAGAAATCCAAATCTTCTTTATTTTTGGAGAAAAAGGTAGAAATAAATGTGAATAAAACATGAAATTGGTGATTTTCCAAATCTTTTACAACATTGAAAACCTCAAATTATTTCCTATGAATGATATAATTGACACAAAATGCCACAGATCCTTCATTGTTGGGAAGAGAACAAGCAACAAAGGCTAACTAAAAGCATAGTGTAGTCTTTCAAATCTCCCCATGGGAAGCACCCATTAAGGTTTGATCAGACATAAGAAAACTCTACAAGTTAATAGAAAAGTCTAGAAAATTATAGAAGCCCTTTCTCCCTTTACGACATAATACAAAAAATTATAACCTTTACAGAAAATGGAAAACTTCAATAGAAATAATTCGATTTCCAAAAGTTATCATTCAATATAGAAGCTTAACAACATACAAATTAGCTAGCCAAACTATTAAAATGAGCTTAACAAAATGTTTTTAATCATGAATGAAAACATAAAGAAGAAATTTGACAAAGGCCTTAGCATGCACAGTTTCAAAGATTTCTTCTAAATAGATTGAACTTCAATATCAAATGAACTAAAAAATAAAGGTTGAATGCCAATCTGATGATAGTTTGAGTTAAAATATAACATGCCAATGAATAGTAGTATTCTATAAAAAATTCTACTTCTGAAAACATAAAAACTCCTTACTAGATCTATCTGCTTCGAAAAGGTTTTCGAAATAACTTTTTTCTAACTAAAAAAACTCCTTTTACTTATGCTACCAACACCTATTTTTAATTGGAAGAAGAGAACACCACCACCAACATTCCAAAAGTAGAAACTGCCAAGTGCCTACACCTAATAGCCTATGATCTCATCTTAGATCTTTATTAGATTGAAAGAATATTTTCTCATTATGTCCCAACTATTTTATTAATGGCTTGGATATTTAGCAAATATTGCAATAAGAAAAATTGGATTCTAACATAGCTTGGAAAAAATATAATTGATCATTCATATAGATTGATGGAACTGACTTGAAAGTTCAACCCTAAAGACAAGACACCCACTACATTATGATAAACTCTGCCTGAAGAGATCATTCCACAAAATACAAACTGTCTAAACGAATAGATGGTGTGTTGAGTGGGAAAGCAATCTCAAATTTATGAGAATGGCTTTGAAGAAAATCCCTGCCAAAACTACACGTGTGGTTCATTCCCAAAAGGAAAGTGATATACAAAAGCCGCACAGCCACCACGTGGCACATTGTGTACCTTTTGGAGCAGTCTTCTCTTCATTAAGTGTGGACTTCTCCCGAAGTTGAAAAAGGTAAAAGTCAAAAACCAAAAAGATTAAAAAGAAACAAATTATTTACATTTCTGGCAACTCACAGGGGCCTTCACTTGTAGAGGTGTGAACCTAAAGCTCTGGAAACTCTTGGAGTTTGAGGAAGGTGGAGTTTTGTACTTCCAAATCAAAATTAGTGAGATAGATGATAGTGCAGAGAATCTCATATGCTTGATCCAACTCAAAAACTTCTTTAAAGAAACACTTCCCCATCTGTATGAAACAACCCCACTATGGTAATAGATTCGAGAAAGTGGAAGAATCTCCTAGATTTCGTCAATAGTGGGCGATGAGATTATGCTTGGGAGTTATGTAAAAATCTATACCTTATGTCATATTGCATCTATTATCTACTTGATTGATAGCATTCCTCCATATGGTGAAAAAAGGGCAGGCAATTTGAAATCAATTAGAACATTGACATCCTTTTCAAACTCATTGACCTTTCTATTCAACACTGCTTGGCATTCCTTTCTTTTTGTTGTGACCTTATAGCAATTGAAAAATTCACTTTCTTTCCTTGAGGCGACCCTCTAATCCAAAATTTATGTGCCTCTTAAAGCTTCTTCAATTATTTCTTTTCATAACCTAGAAATCAAGTTTTCTAATTCCCCAACCTTAGGAGCATAAATTTGTAGAGTTTGGTTAGCCACTGGGCCAACCTTCTTCTCTAATTCCTAAGCATCCCTTAGAAATTGCAAGACTGGCTTTAGAGCAACAACTGCAACTATGATGCTTTCCCAATGTGTGGATATCAGTCTTTTCAAATTCAAGAGGATCTCAGATCCTTGCACAACAACCAACTCCTAATGGAATCAAAATTCCCTTGCCTTCATACTCTACTCCATCTGGTTCTTCTCCTAGAGGGTGTTTTTTAGTTCAAACTTCAACCTTTAGACCTCTTGGTCGTGAGTCTATAGAATGGACTTGATCTCCTACTTTTCTTGCTTTTCCCTCTCTATTTTTGTGTGGGCCTTTCTTAGATTGTCAGAAGCTTGAGATTGGACACTATCCAATTCTTCCTGCATGTTTTCCTAGATATAACATTTTGTATTTGTTTGACATTTAGCAGAAAGCTCAACCCTTAACTTTTCTTCCTCGGCATAAAGTTGACCCTATTGATTTTGGGCCTCCTTGAGAAACTTAGTTGCTTCTCCCTATTGATCTTGTATTTACCTTAAACGAGCCATTTCCACCTTTCTATCTTTGATTTCTATCTATAGCCTATTCATAGTGTCCTTTACATTTACCAGCTCAGCTTCATGCTTCTTTAATTTCTTATCTAGCTTCTCATAATCAGTATAGACCACTTTCTTGGTGGCCTTAGCCAGAACCACCTTGTCATGTGGGTTAGTTTCACTTACATCTAGGCCCATAGATTTGATGTTGTAATCTTCCATCTGCATTTCTCCCTCTGGCTTGGATACTAGCAACTTCATGGTAGCAATCATCAAGGAATTCCACTCTTCATTGAAACAAGCCTCAATCTTCTTACTAGTTGGTTCTGCTAATTTTTTAATCTATGGTTTCTATTTTCTAGCCTTTTGAGCCAGCTTTGTTGCATCGAAATAACCTCAGAGAATCTATGGGGTGTCAATGCTTTGTGCAGTAATGGAAGTACCTAGAGGGAGACTGAATAGTGTGACAGAATGAGAAGCCTTGACTATATGGGACTGTAGAGAGGTGAAGGGGAGTGTAATCATAGAAAACAATGGGATAACATAGAGGGATTGTAGAGGGGGAGCACCCATATAAGTGAAAGGGGAAGTGAGTCAAAAAAGTGACATTTTCCCAAAAGTAGAAGGATTCGGTGAAATTTCCAACATGGATGCTTTAGCTTTCCTAGTGGGGCCCTTGACAGGGCGATTAAAGAATCAATCATGGCTGATGCAGATGATGCTCACTCAACACATGAGGTTACCTCATGGGGATCATTGTTTAATATTGTCGAGGGTTCATTTAGAATGAAAAGATTAGAATTCATGGATGGAGGACTCTTCTCTAGAGACAAGGGTTGAGGAATGACCAAAGATGCAGAGGCAGAAAGAAGAGGGGGAGAAAAACTTACTTGGGCCACTAAAGCCGAATATCTTAGTAGAGCGGACTCCAATTCTTCCTCTCCTCTAGCTAGTGCATTGGGTCCACCTAGCTACTAGAATTGTTTCCTTTTTGTATGAGTGGAACCTATAGATTCAGATCCCTTGGTCACCAATCCTATCAAAACTTGGCATTTTGTAGCCACAACAGACCTCTTTTGGGATCGTTGGGTCCTCTTTCCCTTTTCTTTGGCGCTGACAAAGGGTGTGACCTATAAGTCCTTCCATTTCAACCCATTTCCTTTGTTGAGCTCTTGAGGCTGGGAAGTGTAGAGTGAAATCTCTCCCTATTCAATCTCTTGGTCAGTCTCAAGATTACTATACTCGGTGTCAGCATCTTTGCCATAAATTTCATAAAAAATTTCATCATGTGGCTGGACCTCCCTATACATGGCATTGAGGCTCTTCATTTCCTGTCGCAACCTCCAAAACTTCACCCTCTTTCTCTCCAACCATCCTAGATGCTTCAATTGTGTACTTAGATACTTGCCCATTAGATGGCTCAGATGGCACTTCATCATCTTGACATAAAATTCAATCCATGGTGGCCAATCAAATGGTATGTAGGATAACTCGATGTACAATTTTGGCCTTTCTATGGCTAGGTTACTCCTTGATTCAAAATACTCCTAACCCTCATGCTTCACAGTTGGGAGGTGCCTTATTAGGTTGTAGCTCCATGCGTCACAAATGAGAACCGGGCCCAAGTGCGCCAATTTGTTCATAAGTACCTACCATCCCTTCCTTTTTATTAGTGTTACCTAGATATTTGTAATGGTGAGGGGAGTCGGCTAAATCCCTATCTTGTACCTTCTAATGCCATAAACATTGTCAACAATAGTTACCTAACAGAATGCATGCCTCTCAAGCAAAAAATCTATCTGTTACAAATTTAGGGAGCCAGAAAGGCTCCTTGATAAAACCATGAAATTTTATGAATGTGAAGTCAACTCCTAGAAAATAATCCACTGGGGTTTGCAAGGTCTTTATCGATTGCAAGACTTCAAGAGAGAAATGCACTGGAGGGTGTGGGACAAGTCTACAAGCAATGACCTCAGAAAAATTTGTCAAATGAGAAATCTATATTGTCACAATAGAAAAGATGTTTAGACTAAAAAATCTATATTAATCTAAACAACCTGAATGATGATGAATTGGTAATGCAAACAATAAAAGATGCTTAGAATAACCAATCTATATTATTGTAATCTGTCGCATACCTCTCTGAAAGGATCAGAGTTGACTATTGTTGCAATAGGTCCATGATCAATCATGTCAAAAATATCAAAAATGTTGTGAAATGATAATCTATATTGTCACAATAGAAAAGATGCTTAGACTAATATATCCATAATAATCTAAACACCCTGAATGATGATGAGTTGGTAATGCAAACTATAAAAGATGCTTAGAATAACCAATCTATATTATTATAAATGACCTAATTGATGATGAGATGGTAATGTAAATAGTAAAAGATTTCTACAATAACCAATCTATATTATTATAATTTGTGGCATACCTCTCTGAAATGATTAGATCTTCCTATTGTTGAAACAAGTCCATGATCAATCATGCCAAAAATATCGCAAAAGTTATCAAATGATAAATCTATATTTTCACAATAGAAAAGATGCTTAGATTAACAAGTCTATATTAATCTAAGTAACCTGAATGATGATGAATTAGTAATACAAACTATAAAAGATGCTTAGAATAACCAATCTATATTATTCTAAATGACCTAATTGATGATGAGATGGTAATGCAAACTATAAAAGATGTTTCTAATAACCAATCTATAATATTGTAATTTTTTGCATACCTCTTCGAAAATATCAAAGCCAACTATTGTTGTAGTGGGTACATGATCAATCATGCCAAAAATATCACAAAAGTACATACCAAATATCACTATTAAAGACACCTATATTGCAATAGTATGCAAAATATCAGTATTAAATAAAGAACACTAGTGAACTTAAGCATAATGAACCTGAGCATTGTACCTTCCATTCTTGAATATGATATTCAAGTGTTCTTGAAGTGTCATCTCATTGCTTAAGAGTATCCAATATTTCTTCATGATCAACATTACTAAGTGTCCATAGTTGTTTTGTCTTTGGTTTGGCATGATGTTTCAAAAACATAACATTTGTTGCTATAACAAGGTACAAATACATGAGAATGGTTTTTTGTTTCTCATAGTCTTCAAATGCAGGTATGCCATTCTTTCTAATCATGTATGTTTGCAACCAAGTTCCTGAAACCACAATTGAACCTGTAGGATACACGAACACATCATCATCTTCCATTAGCTGTGTTAGCTTATGCTTTAACTACACAAATCAAGCCAACCACTAGTCTGATCTCTCTTCATTCCCCTCCTGTGCAACAACTGCAAAAACATGTCCTAGTTGTAGTAGATCTAAAAATCTATTGTAATCAATTGAACTTTCAATTGTGTCATTTTTCATGGATATAGTTTGAGATAAAGGAGTTAGATATTGTGGAACCCATGTGTCCACCCACTCGCACTGAATACAACTCTAAAAAAAACAAGCCAACTCTCATGTCCAAATGGTCTATGTGCTTACATCTAAACTTTGAAATGAATGCATCTTTGAAGAATTTTTGATTATATGATAATCAAATCTGCCTCCCACTGTACCCTCCTCAACCAACCAAAAGAATTTATGCACTGTTGAATCAAGTGTCCCTTCCTATGATAATGTTGAACTATACCAATCAACAATAGAATGTCCATCACTAAATTTTGCTCCTGAAATATTCAATTGCTCTTTAACTAGAGTTATCTTTACACATGCACCTATTCCATCATGCCCCCCTTTCCCATGGCCAACTTAAAAAAAAATTCCAAATATGAGGTACACCTCTCTCTACATGCATTCTACTCAACCAATAAAAGATATGAGCATTCTTGAATTGACTTGTGTAGTTATCTAACCAAATGAGATGTCAGTCCAATGCTATATCATGCTCCTACAAGAACTCAAAAAAAATATCGAAACAATGTTGAACATACTCAAATGAATGACATCTATCATTGAACTCATATAAAAATGATACTCTCTAATTATCTTTCAATCCTCCTCTGTACTATCAGGTGCATGTATAAATGCTATGTGGACACAAATAAAAATCTAAATGGAATTGTAATATTGAGATTGTACATTGTTTTGTGGTTGCAATGTGTAATTTTCTACAAAATCAACCACTGATATAATAGTGTCAATCAGAAAAGAGTCCTTAAACATCTTGAATTGTTGATCCAACCACTGAGACCTATGACTATGCCTTCCATACTTGTAGAAAAGATTGTCCTTAAAATCTGAAATAAAATTAGCAAAATTACATTATTTTGTAACCAACTCGCATCTAGAACCTTCACCTACACTCTACAAAGTATACTTGACTATCTCATATCTTTTTTTTCTGAAAAATCTTATTTTTGAATTCATGTTTGGAACCCTCATGAAAACATTGAACAAACTTTGACAAGCAACCACATTGTGAGCACTTTGCATTTAGACAATCATTTCTATAGAAAAAAAAACCATCATCTATAGAACATAAAAATATATCTAGTAAGTCCCTTGATGATTTCGAAAGATGCATTGCACCACACTCCTGCAACATTTCATTAGTATGAAAAGTAGAATGGATATAGCATAATAGTTCATGGTACATTGAAAACTCCACATGGTATTTGTATCAATAAGTATTATGAATCTTAAGAGGTACACAATAAAATGGCTTCAAACCTTCAAAATTCTTTTGTAATATTTCCATATTTGGATGTGTTTTGAATAAATTTCTTGAACAACATTGGTTGGCTTCATTCCAAGAAATGTTTAGCATGCAGTTTATAGTCTTGATTTCCAATTCTTACCTTTAAAACATCCTTTGCATTAGGTGATACTCTAGACTTATCATTCCAAAATTTTTGAATTACCTACTTTACATTATCAGTTAGCTTCTTATCAACATGTGGAAGCCTCCCAGCAAAAGCCCGTGTATCATTTTGAAGAAGATCGTCTATTCTTTCTCTTCTTGCAAGTGCTCTATCCAAAGTTTTATGATTTATGTCAAAATCAATACAAGTTTGTTTCATAAATTGAGCATTTTTCAATTGATGGCTTACTAGGGTGGTTGTAATGACTCTTCGAGCAACTCTCTTATATTTTTCCTTGTTATTTTTTCCAATAGACTTGAGAGCATTAAAAAGAATTTTGACAATAATAGATTATTTTTCAGTCTTCTTGTTCACACGAATCTTCAATTTAGCTAGCAAATGTCTCATCTTTTGCATCTTTAGCAATTGCACAAAAAATTGGCATTGCCCGGTCAATGTCTTATCACTAAAATATTGGTTGAAAATTCTTGTAGCCCACAACCAAATAGTTTGTGTTGACCTCTTGCATTCAAAATTGTTTATAATGTTCCCATCAATTTCAAAAAACCATTTAGGGGTTCTTGAATGTCTTAAATTTGGAATATTCCTTTCTTCCACACAAGGTTCTTCATTTCTCATGTAATCTGGTGAAACATAATTTATACTTGGTTCAATATTATGTTCAACATCTTCAGTTCCAACATTTTCACTTTGAACATTTTCAATTTCATTTTGAATAATTTTGTTCTGAATTTCAATATCATTTTAAACATTTTCAATTCCAACATTTTCACCTTGAACATTTTCATTATCAATTTCAATATTTTCATTCCCAATTTGAATATCATGTTCAACATCTTCAATTCCAACATTTTCACCTCGAACATTTTCAATATCAATTTGAACATTTTCATTCCCAATTTCAATATCATGTTCAACATTTTCGCCTTGAACATATTCAATTTCCTCTTCACTTGAAAGACCATAGGGCTCAAATTCACCAATATTTAACATACATTGTCTTCTCTTCTGATGACCTTCTCTATCTCTTTGTCTATATTCTTCAATTTGTTCTTTTGTAAGATTTCTCTTGCATTTTTTCTTCCAACAACTATTGCTCTCCATTATACCTCATAAAAGATGCTAAAAAATCATTGCTTGTAGAAAACTTGAGTAGAAGATGCTCAAAAAAGTTGATCTTTGTCTCTTCCTATTTGAAACCGCATGTTTTTTGCGTGCAAATCCTACAAACAGAATGTGGGGTCTGTTGGGATGCACAAAATGACTCACATGGAGTTTTTATATGGTGCACAGATCTAATATTAGATAAAATATTATAACTAATTTGAAAAATAAAATAAAATGTTTTGCAAGGACATGATTTTAGTGCTACAAATCAAATATCTAATTTGGGCACACATAGACCTAAGAGTAATTAGGAGGTGGAGGGTGGGAGAGAGAGAGAGAATAGAGGGTAGAGGGAAAGGGAGAGACAAAGAGGTGGAGATAAGAAAATGAAGAGAGAGAGTGGGAAGGGAGAGAGAGAGTAGGGATAAAATTAGGAGGGAGAAGGGAGAGAGGGAAATGAAGAGACAGAGAGAGAGAGAGGGGGAAAGGGATAGAGACAGAGACGAAGAGGGGGAGAGAATTAGAAGGGGGAAGGGAGAGAGAGGGAAAGGGAGATAGATGTTGGTATGTGGCGACTGATCATGCTATATTGTATAGCCCATGGTATACTGTACACCCCAAAATCACCAAAAAAGGAAAAAATCAATGGAAAAAGAAAAACTCGATTTTGTAGAACCCAAAATCTGGAAGCTTCTAAGCTTGTTAAAAATGGGTTCATATGGGTATTACAGTATGATGAAAAACATGATTATTCGCAAGATTGTAATAAGTTTTGCATTGGATAATAAAAGTATTAGATGGTTGTGGTTTGGTGGATGTAGCCCGGATTGGGTGAACCACGTTAAAGTTTTGTGTTATGATTTATTCTATGTGTGTTTTAGTTTATCTATTTATTAATTACATCTACATTTAATTGTTAGATATCTGCCTTTCTAACCCTAACAAGTGGTATCAGAGTAGTTTGTTTTTTTATTATCGTCTGTAGGAAGGTCTCACGGTTGAGTGGGAGTCTCATGGTTGAGTGGGAGCAATGGCAGACGAGGGTAAGAAGGTTAAGAAGTTTAATGGGTAGAAATATTAGTTATGGAAGATGCAGATGGAGGAATATCTCTATCGGAAGGATTTATGGTGGCCATTGGAAGGGAAAACCAAGAAACCCACAGCAGTGTCTGATGAGGACTGGGAGATTTTGGATAGAAAGGCTCTTGGTAGTATTCATTTATACCTGGCACAATCGGTGGCATTCAATATTACAAAAGCAAAAACAACTCAAGAGTTGATGGAAACCCTGGCGAAGTTATATGAAAAGTCTTCTGCTTCGAATAAGGTATTTCTTATGAAGCGTTTATTTAATATGAAAATGGTAGAAGGTGGGTCAGTTACTGATCATTTAAAGAGTTTAATACGGTCACCAGTCAATTAACTTCTATAAATGTAAACTTTGATGAAGAAGTTAAGGCTCTTTTGATTTTGTGTTCTTTGCCTGAAAGCTGGAATAGCTTGGTAATGGTTGTTAACAATTCTATTTCTAGTTCGAATACATTAAAATTTGATGATATTTTTGGTGTTATTTTGAGTGAGGAAATTCGTAGGAAAAACTCAAGTGGAACATCCACATCAGGCAGTGTTTTGAATGCAGAAAGTAGGGGTAGAACAAAGGAGAGAGGAAACAATTCTGGAAATCATGGGAAGTCATGAGGAAAATCAAAGGACAAAAGGTCCCAATCTAGAGATAAGAGGGATTGCTGGTACTGTGGTAAGTCAGATCATTTGAAAAAGATTGTTGGTCTCAGAAAAATAAAGAAGAAGTCAAAAAAGGACGAAAGAGGAAAATGTGGTAAGTAATAAATCTGATGAGGATGCTTTGATTCTTTCCCTTGATAATGCTGATGATTCTTGGTGTTAGATTCAGGGGCTTCATTTCATGCTACCCCCATAGAAGTTATTTTCTTGATTATGTCCAAGGATTTTGGGCTGGTTTATTTAGGAGATAACGAACCCGTTGAAAGAATCAAAGAGAGAATGAATCATTGGCTACTACATGAGAAAGGAATGTTCAAAGTTAAGTAGAAATTTAATTTCAGCAGGGCAACTAGATGATGAAAGTTGTGTTGTTACATTTAGTGATAAAAATTGGAAGGTCACAAAAGGTGCCTTAGTGGTAGCAAAAGGTGTGAAAGTAGGCACCTTATATCTTTGTACAAGTCATACTGTTCCTTCTACTTTAATTGTTACAAAAAAATCAATGTTCAGGAACAGTTGTGCAGTTGTAGGTAGAAGATCATATAGTTGTTGTGGACTCTGAATCAGCACTGTGGCATAATAGACTTGGGCATATGAGTGCAAAAGGTATGAAAGTACTTCATTCAAATAATGTTTTACTAGGTCTAAAATGTGTTAATATGGATTTCTGTGAAAGTTGTGTGTATGGAAAACAAAAAAGAGTAAGTTTTCTCAAGGATGGGAAGCAAAAGAAAGATGAGAAATTGGAGCTTTTGCATACAAATGTATGGGGACCAACTCAGGTATCTTCTCTCGGTGGATCTCTATATTATGTTACATTCATTGATGATGCAACTAGGAAGGTATGGATTTATTTCCTTATGAAGAAATCTGATGTATTTGAAACTTTTAAAAAATTGAGAAGCTTGGTTGAGAATGAGATGGGTAAAAAGATAAAATATCTCAGATCTGATAATAGTGGTGAGTATTGCACCAAAGAGTTTGAATATTATTGTTCCTCTAATTGTATTTGTAGGAAGAAAATGGTTCCAAGGACTCCATAGGAAAATGGAGTGGTTGAGCATATGAATAGAACAATAATGGAGCGTGCACGGACTATGAGATTGCATGTTGGGCTGCCTTTAAAAATGTGGCTAGAGACTGTAAACACTATTGTTTATTTAATTAATAGAGGTCCCTCTAATCTTTTGGGTTGTGGTATTCCAAAGGAAGCATGGAAAG
The DNA here is from genome assembly GCA_007258455.2 of Sequoia sempervirens. NCBI lineage: Eukaryota > Viridiplantae > Streptophyta > Pinopsida > Cupressales > Cupressaceae > Sequoia > Sequoia sempervirens. The sequence goes on along the minus strand of VDFB02104553.1, from coordinate 15,543 downwards.
GTAAGAAGGTGAGTTATTCTTTTCTCAAAACCTTTGGTTGTGAAGCATTTGCACATTTAGATTCTAAAAATAGAACCAAGTTTGATGCAAAATCAAAGAAATATGTATTTTTTGAATATGACATTGATGAATTTGGTTATAAGCTTTGGGATTTTGAAAATTAGAAAATTGTGAGAAGTAGGGATGTCATATTCAATGAGAAAGTGTTGTACAAAGATCTGTTGCTATAGCATGAGAAGAAAGAGAATGATTATGCAGTTTTGGATGATATTCCAAACAATGATGTTTTAGTGGTTCCTCATGCTAGGCAACAACAACAACAAAAAATACCACAAAGTCCTGTTAGACAATCTTCAAGGATAAGTAGACCTCTAGAAAGATTCTCTCCCTCTTTGTATACTATTTTGTTAATTGATGCTAGTGAACCAGAATATTATCATGAAGCTATGCAAGTGGATACCAAGGTTTAGTGGGAGCATGGAATGGAAGAAGAAATGGACTCCTTGCTGAAAAACCAGACTTGGGAATTATGCAAGTTGCCTGCAGGTAAAAAGGATTTACCAAATAAATAGGTTTATAGGCTAAAAGAGGGGGATGGAGGTAAGAAAAGATTTAAAGCTAGATTAGTTGTAAAGGGATTTGCAAAAAAAAAGGGTATTGATTTTGATGAGACTTTTTCTCTAGTTGTTAAAATGACTTCTATTCGTATTGTTTTAAGCATTGTGGTTGCTGAAGATTTGCATTTAGAACAGCTTGATGTTAAAACAGCCTTTCTCCATGGTGATTTGGAAGAGAAAATATATATGGACCAGCCACAAGGATTTGAGGTCAAAGGTAAGGAGAAATTAGTGTGCAGATTGAAGAAAAGTTTATATGGCTTGAAGGAAGTACCTCGGCAATGGTACTTGAAATTTGATAGTTTTATGGTTGAGTAAGGCTATAGTCGGTGTAATTCTGACCATTGCATTTATTTTAAGAGGTTGGATAATGACAGCTACATTATTTTATGTTTATATGTTGATGACATGCTTGTAGCAGGGTCTAACATGGATCACATAAGTGAGCTAAAACAACAGTTAGCAAAATCTTTTGCTATGAAGGATTTGGGGGCAGCAAAGCAAATTCTTGGTATGAAAATTCGTAGAGATAAGAAAAACAAACAATTGTTTTTATCTCAGGCTAATTATGTTGAAAAAGTGTTGCAGAGATTTCATATGGAGAATGCAAAAGCTGTCAGCACACCTTTTCCTAGTCATGTTAAATTGACTAAGGATATGTATCCAAAGACACAAGAGGAGGAAGAAAAAATGTCCAAGGTACCATATGCTTCAGCTGTAGGTAGTTTAATGTATGCCATGGTATGCACAAGATTGGATATTGCACATTTCGTAGGAGTTGTTAGCAGGTATTTGAGTCATCCCAAAGTTGAGCATTCGAATGTGGTAAAATGGATTCTCAGGTACTTGAGAGGTACATCCAATAATTGTTTATGTTTTGGGGGCTCTAATACTGATTTAAAAGGCTATGTTGACTCAGATTTGGTAGGGGATATAGATACCAAGCGGAGTACCACAGGTTATGTTTTTACATTTGGTGGGACAACAGTGAGTTGGATTTCTCGATTGCAAAAGGTGGTTGCTTTATCCACCACATAGGCAGAGTATGTTGCTGCAATAGAGGCGGCAAAGGAGATGATATGGTTGCAGTTTTTCATGGATGAATTGGAAAAAAATAGGCTAGAAATTACTTGTTTACATATAGCCAGAGTCATATACATCTTGCAAATAATTCTACCTTGCATTGTAAAACAAAACACATACAGTTGATATATCATTTCATTCAGTCAGTGTTGGAGGATGGACAGGTCAAGTTGGACAAGATACATACATATGTTAATCCAACGGATATTTTTACGAAGGCAGTGACAAGGGAGAAGCTGAGCTTCTCTTCAGCTTCATTTGGCCTTCAAGGTTGAATTCAAGTATAACAGAGTAGCAGGGTCCAAGGTACTTATTTCCAATCGGAGCTGTAATTGCAACAGTGTCGTCTAGGATCAGTCTCCAAGTGGGAGATTGTGTTGGTGTGGAGCCTGATCAATCTCCAAGTGGGAGATTGTTGGTATGTGGTGACTAATCATGCTATACTATATAGCCCATGGTATACTGTACACCGCAAAATCACCAAAAAAAAGAAAATTTTGATTTTGTAGAACCCAAAATCTGGAAGCTTCTAAGCTTGATAAAAAGGAGTTCGAATGGGTATTATAGTATGATGAAAAACATGATTATTTGCAAGATTGTAATAATTTTTGCACTGGATAATAAAAGTATTGGATGGCTATGGTTTGGTGGATGTAGCCCGGATTGGGTGAACCACGTTAATTTTTTGTGTTATGATTTATTTTGTGTGTGTTTTAGTTTCTCTATTTATTAATTAAATCTGCATTTAATTGTTAGATATCTGCCTTTCTAAACCTAACAATAAAGACCGAGATAGAGAGGGGGAGAGAATTGGGAGGGGGAAGGGAGAGATAGAGAGAGAGATGGAAAGGGAGAGACAGAGAGAAAGAAAGATGGGGAGAGAGAATTAGGAGGTGGAGGGTAGGTAAGAGAGAGAGTAGAGGGTAGAGGGAAAGGGAGAGATAAAGAATGGGAGAGAGAGAGAGAGAGAGAAATAGGAGGGGGAAGGGAGAGGAGAGAGAGAGAGGGAAAGGAGAGAGAGTGCAGAGAGGAGGAGAGGAGGGAAAAGGAGAGAGAGGGTAGAGAGAGGACCCAAGGAGGAGAGACTTGAGAGAGGAAGATATATATATATATATATGAGCATATGATATATATATATATATATATATATATATATATATATATATATATATATTGAGTGAGTGAGTGAGAGAGAGACCTAAGAGAGGGAGAAGGGGTAGGAGGGAGAGACTTGAGAGAGAGAGAGTAGAGGGTAGAGGTTTTAAGGGTAGAGAGGAGAGAGATAGATGGAATCAGTGAAACAGAGGAAGAGAGGGAGTAGGAGAGAGATAAGGGAGGGTTAGTGGTAGAGGGTAGAGGGTTTAAGGGTTAAGGGTTTATGGTTTAGGATTTAGGGTAGAGGGTATAGGGTAGAGGGTTTAAGGGTTTAAGGGTTAAGGATAGGTGGGAGAGAGAGAGAGGGGGGGGGTAGAGGGTTTAAGGGTTTAGGTTTTAAGAGTAAAAGTTGTCAAGGGTTAAGGGTATAGGGGAGAGAGATAGAGGTAGTGAGTGAGAGAGACATAGACTTGAGAGAGGCTTGAGAGATAGAGGGAGTCAGTTAAAGAGAGGGAGTGGGAGTAGGAGAGAGATAAGGAAGGGAGGGTTAATGGTAGAGGGTAGAGGGTTTAAGGGTTAAGGGTTAAGGGTTTAGGGTATATGGTTTAGGGTAAAGGGTTATAATGGTTTAGGGTTGAAGGATTAAGGGTTTAGGGTTTAGGGTAGAGGGAGTGAGTGAGAGAGAGACAATTACATCTAAAGTGAGTGAGAGAGAGAGATCTAGAAATACTTGAGAGAGAGAGAGAGGTAGTGGGAGAGAGATAGAGGGTATAGGATTGATGGTAGAGGGTAGAGGGCTATAAGGGTTTAGGGTTAAGGGTATAGGGTGAGAGATAGAGGGAGTGAGTGAGAGAGAGAGAGACATAAGAGAGGGAGAGGGGGTAGGAGGGAGGGAGGGAGAGAGGGAGAGAGGAGGGGGGTTCAAGGGTAAAGGTTAGAGGGTTTAGGGTTTAGGGTAGGAGTGATAGAGAAAGGGTAGTGTAATGAGCCCTGCTCAAATATGATCTTAGAACACTTCAATTTATACTTTGCAATTTCGTCAAACACTCAGTGTGCAATGTATGAAGAAGCTGGTATGCTAATTTCAGTTGTTTGATGCAAGAACGAATGCCAAATGTTTTTGAAAAAAAGCTTGAATAACCCACTACAATTACTATGCAAGCTTCCAAATGAATATTATACTCTCTTTCAATTTAAATGCATTTAAATGAAGTACTAAGGATATAAAATGCATCTACAGCCAAAGACATTTTTACAAACGGTTGGTATGCAAACTTCTAATGCTGATAACTATGATATTTGATTGCACAACAACAACAACCTATTACTCCTTGATTGCAAATGTCTTTCAAATACAATGCTGATTTCAAAATAGCCAAGGCTCTTGGAAAATTACAACTCACATAATGATTACAAACAAATCTAATACAAAATGTTCACCTACAGCAATTAACATGAAATACATCTAGATGATCACTGAGCTTCTATAAATCATAAGGAACCTGGAACATGGAGTTGCCTTGAAGCTGTGATGAAGAAGCAAGCCATATCACATCCCAAGCTACCTCCTTATGTGCAGATCAAACCCTGGACCAGTCGCCCCTGCTGCAGATGAAAAGGTAGATATAAAATAATTTATAATCTTTTAACACCTTAAATCACCTCCCAAAGGGTTGTCCTTCCTCCTCAAGCCAAGCGCCACCCTCCTTGATTGAAATCAGATTTTATTGGAGGCTCCACATGAAAAATCATGGCCCTTGTATGCTGGCATAACCTTCAGTTTTACTGATAGTGAAAATCTGAATCTTTCACTTATTAAATATTCTCCAAAATACATTAAAATGAGAAGACCTTTATGTTGCCGCCCCTGTTTCTGGTAATAATGCATAAATTAAATTATATCCAGCTTGATTCAACAGAAAATTACCTCTAATGGAGTCGCCATAGTCTCAAGGACTAAGCGCCTTCCTCTCTTCAGTTTGGTCTGAGAAATTTTGATATCAGATTGCCTCCAATGCAAGTCGTCCTCCAAAAAAAAACCAATGAAACTCCAAACAACCCTCAACAATGAAGCGTCATAATACTAGGATGAAAAATTGATGCTTATTATGTCCCAATGAAGAAGTCGATGGCTGGTATGAAGTCTGAAGGAAAAGGTCTGAGAATACACCAATCTGATTATTCTTTCCAAAACAAATATCATTAAAAGCTCCTCTAATCGATATAGACAAAATTGGCCTTAGGCCACAAATTTTGCTCAATGAACTAATCACCCTAGCAATACATCAACTATTGTAAAGACACCAAATCTGCAAGTAAATTTGGCCCTTGGCCATGAAATTTAGCCCAGCTGAGATGACTGACTTATCATCTCCACAACTTGCAATAATTTAGGTAATATTTCACACCCTCAAAATTGCTATCAATGGGAGTTTTCATTCCCAAAGACAAATTGATTATCTGCAGACCACTTGGCTCCAAAAATACTCAAGAAGAAATCATCAATCATCAACATCAAATCTGCCTCCAAAAACGGGGACATTACAGTCCGCCCCTCTTGAAATTGCTTGTCCTCAAGCAATTCACCACCTGGATCCCACAAGAAGAACTGCATAATGTCCCTATCATCATCAAACAATTCTTGCAACATTTGCACAAACTGAAACTGTCGTACCAACTCAATACTATCACCAAGTGCTGCAGAAGTATAAGCCTCAAGTGGAAGCAAGCCAAGAGACTGATCAACCTTGCCTCCAAACTTCATACAAGCTAAACTATCATTCCAACTATCCAGCACATGCACTCTTGAATTGTGCATCCTGAATAGGTAATGTACATGAGAATCAAAAATGAAGTTGAAAGCATTCCTCACCATGTACACCTCTGAAATCTCCTCTGTGAGCCCTGTTTGCAATCCCGATGCACTAGTAGGATCACAAATACTATCAACAATGCTCATCTCAAGACTAGAATCAAAATCAACTAGAGCAAAAGCCCCTTTGGAAATTATACATTCAGATTTGGGTGGACCAATGCAAACACCTTCAATAGGTGGTAGTTTTTATTTTTTAACATTCATTGATGATTATTCAAGAAAAACATGGGTTTATTTTCTAAAGCAGAAAAATGAAGTGTTTGATCTGTTTCATCAGTTCAAGAATTTGGTTGAAAAACAAAATGGTTATTATATCAAAGTGTTGAGAACAGATAGAGGTGGTGAATATGTTTCAAGAGAATTTTTTATTTTTGCAAAGATCATGGAATTCACAAGCAATTCACAACTAGATACACACCTCAGCAAAATGGTGTAGCTGAAAGGAAAAATAGAACAATCATGGAAATGGCTAGAAGCATGTTGAAAGCCAAACATTTGTCAAATGAATATTGGGCAGAAGCAATATCTTGTGCAGCCTATATAATGAATAGGTGTCCAACAAAAAGTGTCATGAATATGGTACCTGAAGAAGCATGGACAGGAAGAAAACATAGTGTTACTCACATGAGAGTATTTGGATGTGTAGCATATGCACATGTGCCTGATGAATTGAGAAGGAAGCTAGATAACAAAGGAGAAAAATGTATATTTGTTGGATATAGTGAAGAATCCAAAGCTTATAAGCTCTATAATCCAACAACAAAGAAAGTTATAATCAACAGAGATGTACAATTTGTAGAAGATGAAGCATGGGATGGAAGCATAGAGAAGACAGTCAATATTTCAGCCAGTATACCTCAAGAGGAGAATGAAGTTTCAACATCAACAAATGTTTTAGCTATTGTGACTCCTACCACTCCCATTCAAGCTCAGCAAAGTAGTCCACAAGTGACACTGGCATCGATTGTAAGAACAGCCTCATGCATTCAAGGAAGCAGTCCAACAAGAGGACAACAAACACCATCTACAGCAAGACCATCGGGTCCACATTCCACAAGTTCAAGTGATATGTCAAATCTTACATTGGAAAATCTGAGAAGACAGAAAATCATAAGCATAAGAGATATATATGAGCAAAATGAAGGTGAAAATAATTCAGATCAGATTTCTCTTTTTGCATTTTATTCTCAAATAGAAGATCCAATTCATTTTGAAGATTCTGTCAAAGATGATAAATGGGTAAGTGCTATGGATGAAGAGATTGAAGCAATTGAAAAGAATCAGACATGGGAACTAGTCAGTCTTCCAAAAGACAAAGATGTCATTGGAGTGAAATGGGTTTATAAAACCAAATTAAATGAAAAAGATGAAGTTCAAAAGGTTAAATCAAGATTGGTTGTAAAGGGATATTCACAACAGCCTGGAATTGATTACAATGAGACATTTGCCCCTGTAGCATGATTGGATACTGTTAGGATGATTTTAGCATTAGCAGCTTAGAATAAGTGGTCTGTATCTCAAATGGATGTAAAGTCAGCATTTTTAAATGGTTATTTAGAAGAAGAAGTTTATGTGGATCATCCACCTGGTATGAAATTCTGGGTTAAGAAGACAAAGTTTACAAATTTAAAAAGGCACTGTATGGATTGAAGCAAGCCCCAAGAGCTTGGTACAACAGAATAGATAGTTATCTTTTGCTGAATGGATTTAATAGATGTAGCAATGAGCCCACACTGCATACAAAAATGAATGAAGAAGGTGAAATACTGATAGTATGCTTATATGTTGATGACTTAATTTTCACTAGCAATTTGTCAATTGATCTATTCAAGGCAGACATGAAGAAAGAATTTGAAATGACAGACTTAGGTCTGATGAAGTATTTTTTGGGCATTGAAGTGAATGAAAATGAAAATGGTATTTTTATTTCACAGTCAAAATATGCAAATGACATTTTGAAAAGGTTTAATATGATGAAGTACAAACCTGCAGCAACACCTATAGTGACAGGTCTGAAACTAAGCAAGGATGATAGAGGGTCTAATGTTGATCCAACTTTGTTTAAGAGGCTTGTTGGAAGTCTCATGTATCTCATAGCCACAAGGTCAGACATTATGTATGGAGTAAGTTTGATTTCTAGGTTTATGGAAACACCAAAAGACACCCATTGGAAAGCCGGGAAAAGAATTTTAAGGTATGTAAGTGGAACAAGAAATTTTGGCATCAAGTATTCAAGTTCAGATGAGTTCAAACTCATAGGATACACAGACAGTGACTGTGCTGGCAACATTGATGACAGAAAAAGCACGTCTGGTTATGTATTTAATTTTGGGACTGGAGTTGTCTCATGGTATTCAAAGAAGCAGCCATTAGTTTGTCTTTCATCAGCTGAAGCAGAATATGTGGCAGCCACAAGTGCAGCATGTCAAGCAGTCTGGATGAGAAGAATTTTAAAAGAATTGCAAAATGAACAAATGGAGGAAACAAAAATTTACTGTGATAACAATTCAGCCATAGCTCTCTCAAAAAATCCAATCTTTCATAAGAGAAGCAAGCATATTGATACTAGGTATCATTTTATTAGGGAATTAATTAACAATGGTGAAATATTTTTAGAATTTTGCAGATCAGAAGAGCAAAGTGCAGATATCTTCATGAAGGCACTGGGAAGAGATAATTTTATTTTTCAGAGAAATAGATTGGGCATGGTGGACAGTGCAGTTATGTTTAAGGGGGAGTGTTGGAATTTAAACCCTAACTGCTGCCGTCCCCGCCAACCACTACCCGCTATATCGCAATCAATAAAATAGCCATCGTGATACCGCGGGAGACTTCCGTAGCTTTTTGTTTTATCTCAATTGCCTGCCGTCACCTCCAGCTAATGCCCACAATATCACAATCAATAAAATATTCATCACGGGAGACTCTGTAGAAGTTTTGTTTTATCTGTAACCACCACTGTTTACCGTGTTGTCAACTAACTGCTGCCCGCAATATCGCAATAAAGATTTTAACCATCGCGATACCACGGGGAACTATGGAAAAAGCAGCCACCGCCAGGAAATATCTGGATACAAAAGAATTAATATTTATGTTATAATATTTATGTAAAGGACATTGTATTAAATGCGTTTTGACGGGGGAAAAGTTAGTTAGGTGATTTTGAATTAAATGTTATTTCGTTCCCTCTCATCCGTGAAAAATCATTCACATGACTTTTTTCCTACAGCATATATTTTGTAATTGTATTTTACTTTTGAATTAATGAGAAGAAGGTGAATGTGAAGAAATAGAAAATTATGAGCAGCAGCTCTGTGTTGAAGGAAAAATTAATATTTTAAATTTTAGTTTTATTTTTACTGTGAAGAAATTCCTCTGCCTCTGGCCTTTAAGTATCAGTGCATTATGAGGATGCCATTTTGCATCCAATTTTCTTTCAAATCAATCAAATACAACTAGACTCAACTTGTTTCTTGTATGTATTCATTTATTGACTCATTGGATTCATCTTATCTTTGAATTTTGCAAAATAAATGTCTCTTTAGTGGAGTTTAAGCAATTTTTAAAGCTGCTAAGTTTTTTTGCCACAATAATCTCCTTGCTACACAAAATTTAATTTTTTTATACATATTTTATTTTGAAGCATGGTGGATCCCTCTTGCTTGCTTTATAACTATGTATGCAAGTCGACCTATACAAAAATTGATTATTTGTGTTGTAGCTAGTTAACACACTTAGATACTCATTGACATTTGCACACAAGAAATATGTACGAGTATATCATAATAGTGTTCTCGTTGTTGACAATAATATTATGTAAATATATTGTCTTTAGATAGATGAACTAAACCCAGAAGGAACCACCATTAGTAAGAGGCAAAAAAACATGTCAATCTTTTATAGCTTCCAAAGATCTTAAAAATAATAAAAATCTTTTGGAAAAACCCATGATAATTTTTTTTAGAACATGTGGACAACTTGTTAGAAAAATTTAATTATCACACAAAAATATAGTGAATCTTCAATTTAGATTAAATAAATTTAAAATAAAATATTAAAGACTATCAAATATTAAAGAATATATATTTGTATTGGCTATAGGAAAATTCACCGCCAACAATTTACCATTGAAAAATTTACCATTGTTGGAGGTGAAAAATTCACCGTTGGTGGAGGTGAAAAAGTTGCTGGAGGTGAATTTGCCTGTTACCATTTGAGCTTTTTCTTAAATATAATTTAATATATGTGCATTCATATATTGATCTAGCATTTTCTTTATGACCGCTATTTAAAAGTATAATTATTTAAAAAAAACCTCAAATAAAAATATCTAAATGTATAACTTACAAGTTGAGTCTTCAAGTGCAACATCTATATCTGCACAATCCAACAATTGAATTGTAGGCTTAGAAGGATCATTTGCAGGTACCTAAATTTCAACTGTGCCTCCCTCTTCAAATACGTTGCCAATTTTGTCAAGCTCTTCTAAAGTTGATTCATCCACCCTCCAAATTTCTCACATGCAAGGAATCATTTAGTCTGCTTAACCATCTACTGCAAATATCGCAAGGAAAATATTATTAATTTTACATATAATGCATGATTTATATGTGTAGAATCACATAAAATCAAGGTAAAATGCATGAATTAATAGTATCAACCATCAAATACATAAAACTAAAACCCTAAAGACCTTAATCTACAATGAAGCATAAATGAACATAGAAACATAAGCAACAATAAAGAAATATTACCATATTCATACGCCATGGTTGAATCGCCTTCATTTCCCTTCTCCATTTTTCTTTATATGCTTGCATAATAAAGCAGTATTACCATAATTCATATGCCATGGTTGAATCACCTTCATTTCTCTTCTCCTTTTTGCTTTATATTCTTGTTTGTCCTCAGATTTGTAGTATGAAAGAATAATCCTAGTGATAGTGACAACAAAATATCAAAGATAATGGTTGTCTAGGGTTTGAAATGAAAGGAATGGGTCTCTTTAATAGAAACCAAAATTTGAATGAAGGGATAGGATTGAATGGTGAAGATCAATGGATAAGATTGCTTTGACAAGCAAGGAAATAGGGTTAGGGAAAAAATAGGGTTTAGTTAAGGATGGGCCGTGGAGATTAAAAGGTAATAAAATATTATCCAGGGTGAAATTATTTGAGATGAGAGATAAGATTTAGCACAAAAAAAGAGGTGGCTAGAGCAAATTAAATAATTTTATAATTTTGGAGGAAAAGTGAATAATTAAATAATTAAAATAATTATTTAATTATATAAGGAGAGGGAAAGTAATTAAAATAATTAGTGACAATTATTTAATAAGAAAGTGGAGGAAAAGACAAATTAGTAAATAATAAAAAATAATTATTTACTAGTGGAGTGAAAATTGTTGAAATTAAATTGTGGAAGAAAAGGCTAATGAATAATTAAATAATTAAAATAGTTATTTAATTATAGTAGGAAAATAAAAATAACTAACTAAATAAATGAGAATTTATTTAATTATAGAGTGGAAGGATTAATTAGTGATGCAATTAAATAAATATTAATTAGTCAAGGAAGAATAAAAGGGGAAAGTGAATTAATTAATAGAAGAAATATAACTTTAGACCATAATTAAATAAGTAAATTATTTAAATAGGTAGGGAAGAAGGGGATTTGATATGGAAAATGGTGTTTGTAGGCCTAGGATATTTTTTTAGTGTCTTTATTTTCCCCCTCTTTGATACAATCTTGTGGCATGATGAAGATGAGATGGACCTATGCCCCCTTAGAAAATTTTGCAAATTTTGAAAAACGTTCAAACAATTTGGAAAAGTTATTTTGATAATCAAAAGACATTTACAATAAAAGGACTTTAGTTTCAAGACCTTTAGGATATTCACTTTAGGGTTTTGAACTCAAAATTGGATGGGTCTAGTAGAAACCCTACCCTATGGGGGTATAAATAGGATTTTGGGTGTAAAATTGGTCATTTGTGTATTTTTACTAGAGTGAATAGTGAGTTCTGAGAGTAACTTTCCTACGGAGATGTTATAATATCGCTTGTACCACACTCCTCACATCACAAATTCATAGTTTGTACCTACAAACAAATAGAGGGCTCCAAGGATGCAATGTAATGATGGAGAGTAGATGCAATGTATGTTGTGTGTTTCATTTGTTATCACATTCATTGCAAATGGGGAAGTTCACCGAATATACTCAATGCAATGCATTTGCTAGTTAGGGTTTGACAAATGTATTGTGATGTAACTGATAAGTGAAAAACATGTGATTCATGTAACAAAAATGTGGTTTGGAATGATGCAAGTGACATTGTGAGTCACATGTGAGGGATTATGCGATGCATGTGTATTGATGTGACACAATTGCTAGTTTGTATATTGCAAGTGATTTGTGTGATGCGTGTATTAGATCATACAATGTAATTGAATTTGTAAGTCACATATGTAAATGTATGACACCTTTTCCTAGTTATTTTCATTTGATAGGCCATTTGATGCAATTGACTAGTGAGTCACATTTGTTAAACAATGCAACATATTTTCTTGATTAGGTTTTTGCCCCAGTTTTGGAAAAAATTTCTTCTGCGATCAAGGTCAAATAGGGGTTGCTAGAGTTTTCAATTGATGCAATGTGCTTTCTTATGATCATAGGTGAGATACAACCCCATTTATTCTTGAGAGAGTTGGTCGTTTACTTTCAAACCATGAGATCAACTACTTGACGATGAGAGAGATCAATTGCATGCCGTTAGCTTATACTATGCTACTTTCATGCCCATGATTAGGGCTAACAGGGGATCACTGACTATGCTAGTTGAGAGGTGGTACTTAGAGGCCAACTCCTTCCACCTCTTGACAAAAGAGGCCCCACATTGGAATTGGAGGATGTATGGTGGATTATGCAAGTTCTAATTCGTGGGGAGCAGTTTTCATATGATCGCAAGTATGGGTTTGGTGCCATCCATAGGTCGTTTGATTATGAGGAAATTGTGAAGCTCGAAATAGAGGAATAAGAGATCTAATGGGATGTGATATCTCATAGATATGAGAGAATCATCGTGGTTCTATGCATTATGATGGGGGGGATCGTCATTCCTAATCGACAAGGACATAGATTACCTATTGGATGGGGAGATATGTTGATTGGCATGATGACTCATGGGATGTTGTATGTGTGGGGGGAATGCCTTCTAGCCATGTTATACTTTTAGTTGCATAATGTTTCCTATAGAGGGGAAAAATCCATCAATTGTGAGACAATATTGTTTATGATCTAGGCTTGGGAGCACATTCTTATGTTTTTACCTCCTTTTGAGAGATAGCTAGGATCAAGGATGCCATATGTGTTCTTGTATGGAGGAGTAGTCACATAGACTAGGGTTGGTGATGTAGGGAATTGGCATCATGCCATTGATTTTCTTACTTAATTTCTTTTGACCATAGTAGGATTGTTAGCCATGGAAGGATGGAAAAGAGCATTTTCCCTATTGTTACTGGGCATGTTATCTAATTGGGAGGACCATGCAATCATTACACATTATCAAGTGGTACCTTCTAGAGTGGGTGCTCAAAAAATTTACAGAGTGACAAGGGCTTCGCATTGGTACAATTGAGTTTTCGAGGTCCTTGCGAAAGATCACTTAGTGGGGAAAAATGAACAACATAGTGATGAAAGAGCAAGATATTGACACTTTATAGCCTATTTAATGGGGTGTTGGTTTAGAGGTTATTGATGTGGGGGTGATGCTCGAGTACAACACGTGGTGGGTCATGCACAAGCCTGATCCATTGAGTGATCAAGATCAGTCTTCCCCAGTGGAGTGGAGGGGTAGAGGTTTATGTTATAGATTCAAGGATAGTAGATAGGGGAGGGGAGGAGATTGAGGTAGAGGAGGCAAGGGTGATGATGGTGGAGATTGTGGTAGGGGAGACAAGGGAGGAAGGGTCAGGAGGAGTAGGGATAGAGGATAAAGAGTAGTTAGAAAGCTCTCACCTATCAAGGAGGAGGCCAAGTAGGAGGGACCCAAACCAGAGGGAGAGCAGGAGGAGGCCATGCAGGAGGTCAAGTAGATGGGGGAGGAGGAGATGGGAGAGGAGGAGAGAGTAGTTCAGGAAGGGATTGTGATGGGAGAGGATCTGAGTGAGGGCTATCAAGATGTGCATATTTTTGGAGGCTATGGAGGAGGTAGAGGGAGACATGTTGGTGGATCAACATATCATATATTTGTAAGCATGACTCCAGGCTATGGATGCATGGATCTAGGGATTACAGGTTGAGGTGGATAGGCTCACCATTGAGAGAGACATGGCCATCATTAGGAGAAAAAGGATCACACAACAATATCTAGATTTCATTTTTACTACCAATAGACCTATGGCCGAGCTAGGCCATTAGTTCTTCTAGGTAGGATATGATGATCGATACTACAATGATTTATATGAGTGTTAGGTGCCATCGACATAGAGGGCATTGAGCTACACAGAAACCCAAAGCCATAGTTCCTATGTTATATGCATGTCTATGTGATTGATTGTGATGCTTATGATGTTATGCATTTATATGATTATGAGATGATTTATATGTCATGATACATTATGGATTTATATTATATGTTTTATTCTTATATATGTGATTTTCTATGTTATGATGTATGGATGTATGCACTTAATTTATCTTTATTGTATTTTTTACGATGTTATAGATTCATTATGATTATGATGTGATGCAATATGAATTATGGACATGTATGTATGTAAATGCAACAATATGTATGATGTCTTTCTTATGGTATGTGAGGATTATGTAGGAGGTTATGTGCATGATCATCATGGAAAAAACAAGCCCTTAAGTGGCAATGAAAATTCAGAAAACTCAGAGTTAGGCAACTTGACATAAATTTTTTAATAAGTTATCTATATTATTTCAAAAATATGTAAAAATAGAATTTGTGGCAAATTGAATGTAGTTTCTAAACTAATAGGTTTTAAAATCTATTTTGGTGAAGCTGAAATTTCAATCACCGATTGGTACTTGGTTGAGGGGAGAAAAAAATAAAAAAAGTAAAAGGTGTTTTAATAGAGCCACTACTAACCATAATGGGAAATGATAAAAAAAAAATTTACAATATTTTAGATATAAGTAGATGAATCATGTGAGGATGCTTGATGCATATTTTTTTTGTAATTTTTTCAAGTAAATAATTAATTATGAATTTTTTGTTACAAATTTTAAAAAATATAATAACTTGTATGTCTGACCACTTTAACTTGGTCAAAACTTCATGAAATTCATTTTTTTTTAATCCTATAGTATGTGAAGCATATAATGTGATGCATGTTTTGTATTCAAAAAATGTGATACAATTTGAAAGCTATAGATGTCCAATCAGCCTATCAATAAGGACTTTAGTGATAATTCTAATAGAAAATGAATAATAATTATTCATTAGATTCAAAGTAAAGTATAATTTATATTGGTGGAAAGTTGAGAAACTCCTTTAAAAACCCTTTTCATTTCATCAATTTTGGGTAAAAAAAAGTCATTAGCCACATGGGTGAAGTCTGGAAAAGCAAGGTAAGCTATTAAACATGTATTTTTTGTTGACTTCTTAGGATTGGTAGGTTCAAACCAAATTCCAAAGCAAGCTCGAGGCTAATTCCTAGGTATTAAATTTTGTGTCAGACATATCGGATATATCAGATATCTGATTTGAATATGATATCTAATTTGAATTCGATATCCGATATGTTTTAGATATGAGCTTAACAAATGTACTTATACAATTTATAATATATGATTTAAAAAATGAAATAAAGTTTATAATTTAATATATAATATACAATATAGTTT
>VDFB02104549.1:0-14342 GCA_007258455.2 Sequoia sempervirens | reverse complement strand
AATGACTAACACTTATCTGCAAGGTGGGCTATGAACCGGTGGATGGATTGCAATTTTCCTTAGAGACTTCTTAATTGTTTTAGAGTGCGAGGGGGTGGCATATCCAAAATAGCTTTTACCTTAGCGGGGTCAACCTCAATACCTTTTCGAGAGACTATGAATCCCAATAATTTCCCTGATGTAACACCAAAGACACTTTTTTGGGTTTAGTCGTAGCTTGTAATGTTCTAGCCACTCGAAGATCTTTTTTAGTATGGCAGGGTGCTCCGCTTTGGTTTTGGATTTTCCTAGCAAGTCGTCAACATAATTTTCCATGTTAATATGGATGAGGTCATGGAAGATGACAGTCATTTCCCTTTGATATATCACCCCTGCATTCTTGAGACTAAAGGGCATAACATTGTAGCAAAAAGTGCCCCGAGGTGTCGTAAAAGCGGTCTTGTGTTGATCTTCAAGTACAATTTGAATCTGATTATAACCAGAGAAACCATCCATAAGGGACAACATCTCATGTCCTACAGTAAGGTTGATCAACATGTCAATATTATGTAGCAGGAAGTCATCTTTTGGACAACTTTGTTGAGATCCCAGAAGTCTGTACAAATCTGAATGTCTCCGTTTGGTTTGGCAACATGCACTATGTTGGAGATCTAATGAGAGTAGTCAATGGGTCTGATAAAACTGACATCCAGTAATTTTTCTAACTCCTTGACCAAAAATGCTACTTGTGGATGCATTTTTCGGAGCTTCTATTTGACAGGCTTGGCATCTAGGTGAACATCCAGCTGATGAACTACTAAAGTAGGGTCTAAGCCTGACATGTCTGAGTATGACCAAGCAAAGTTAATGATTCCGTCTTGGAGTAGCTGAACAAAGACTGAATATTCTTGCTCTAATAGTGACTTGGCCACATAAGTGATCTTAGGGTTTTCAGAAGTACCCAGGTTAACTTCTTGAGTTTCTTCAATTAGGATGGATGACCATGTGGATAATTGAGTTCCTACAAGGGGAAGATAAACATCTCCATCTTCCAGCACCTCTTTGAGGTTTTCACTGTTGGATGCGTCATTTATTTTTACTTTTTCCAGGTCAAGAAGTGCCTTGGGGAGGTTTGTACTAGATGACCTTTTTTAATTTTTCTTGTTTTTATTCTTGTGATTGGATCATTCATCTTCCCCCAATCCCATGAGGTTGGCTTATGTATCTAGGGAGACCTTGGAAGGTGTGCTATCACGTAGGTCCCAATCAATGAGTTTGGGATGGCAAAGAGAAAGGATGATGGTATAGAAGGATAAGTAGTCAAACATGGATGAGAGGTATGTGTGATCAACATCATCGTACGCACGTATGATGGATTCTTTGTGAGGTATGTCTTCTAAGGGACCATTCTCCACAGTAACGCTAATGGAGGTATTAGACGATGTTGCAGGGCCTTTTTTTTTTGTCGTATTCGAGGCCTATATTCTGTGGTAGCTTTGATACATAGGTTGCAACCGTCCCTATTCTTCCTTACCTATGCCACCACCTTGATAGTCATGCTTTAATGCAAACTTAGCTGACCAAGGGTATACTTGTTGGAATTATTATTTTAGAGGAGGATCTGGTTGGGGTTCTTCATGGTATACCCACTGACTGATATCCTCTTCTAGTGCATCTATCTTTATACTAGGAGACTGGAAAGTGGTAGTGGGAATATTTTTTGCACTGAAGGTGATAGTCTTGTCTTCCTTTGGAGTAGCCTGAGAAGGTTGGTTGTACATGTGTGGTGATGGTGGCATGGTTGCCACATTTAGAGCGGTATGCATTTCGTATTCACCACACCCCTTGTCGATGATCTAGACTTTGGTGACTGTAGAATTGGTGGTAGAAGATGGAGTGACTATCATGGTGGATGATGGATTGGAGGATGATGATTGAGATGCCCCCATTTCGATCCCAGGACAATAATGTAAATGGGGAAATGATGCTTCTAGAGTGCAACAATATTCAAATGGTTGTGGGTAAGCATAAATGGTGATCTCTTTTCCATTAACTAGGAACTTTAGGCATTGATGGTATGTGGAGGGTACAACTTGCATGGCATGGAGCCATGGGCAGTCGAGGAGGAGATTATATGGTAAGTGCAGATCAAGGACATGACAAGTAGTATACTGAACTATAGGTCCAACCTGGATAGAAAGACTAATAATCCCTTCATAATTTCTTTATGTATTATCATAAGCCTTAATTGTGATGATTTGATTACTCAAATCCGCTTGAGCATACCCTACCTGTTTTATGAACTTCAAAGTACATAGATTGAGGGCAGAGCCATTATCTACCAAGACCCTTTTTATTTTATGACGAGAAACTAGGACTTCAATGTGCAAGGGACAGTTGTGATTGGAATCAATATTTGGCATGTCATTCTAACTAAAGTGTAGTTGGTAAGACTAAGCCAGGTGTCCTAATAAATCTTGGAACCATGTGGGATCGATGTCGATAGGTACGTGGGTTTCTTGTAAAGCTCTGTTGAGTATTTTTTGATGTACGCGATAAGACTTAAGAAAATCCAAGATTGAAATATGAGCAGGGGTCTTCCCTAAGTGATCAAGAATGTTATACTGAGAGTTCATAGGATTTGATTGGGTGGATGTGGAGGCTGCTACGCCCTTAATATTATTGTACTTCGGGTTATGAATAGTCAGCTTGTGGCTATCTTAACTCTCTATTAAGTCATATTATCATTAGTATATTGTTATTTAGTTGTGTAGGTCAGCCTAAGACTTATGTAGGTGTGTCTAAGTCGGCCTAGGTGATATCCTAGGCATAAATAGGTATATATAGGAGGTTGTGAGTCTTATTTTCATCATCAAGTTGTGAAGTGTGTTCTCATTAGAGATATTTGGAGGTTTTCCCCCTCTAAGTGGCTTGTTATTCTCAGTTATTATCAAGTATTTGCAGCATATTTCATATAATATTCTTGTATTGTGCAAGTTATTTCTTCACAAGTGGTATTAGAGCATGATCTTGGCACCATAGAGGCAAGATTTTTCTCAATTTTGGAGGCGATTTTGGGAAGAGCATATATTTCATATTTTGGTGAATTTTTTTCTAATTTTTAAAGGGTTTTTGAAGAACATATTGAAGAAGCTACAGTCCATATTTTAGAAGAATTGGAGCAGAATTAAGCGAATTATTGCAGAATTAGGGTTTCTACACTATTTTTTTGGAATCTACATATCTCGCACATCTTGTTGAATTGGAGTCTGATTTTTATTGAGTTTTTGAAGACATAATAAAGGAGATTACAGTAAAAATTTGAGATAATTTAAGTTTCATTTGTGTGATTTATTTCAACTTTAGTGGTTTCCATCATGCCGGGGCTTGGAACAAGGGGTAAAAAGAATGTCACTCCGGAGAAGACTCCTAATAAGGATGGTGAAACAATCGAGGATATTACTCATAATGAGGAAATAAATATGGTCAAGGAAGACATTTCCTCAATTAAGATAGATATGTGTGACTTAAGAGGAGATATATCGGACATACAAAACATGTTAAGCACCTACATGGCGGAATCAAGAAAGAAGTTCTCAAGCGGCCAAGGTGAAAATTCTAGGTTAGCTACTACTGACACAAGCTTTAGTACTGCTATGGGATCTAGGAATTTATTTCCAAGGTTGGATATGTGCAAGTTTGATGGTAAGGATCCTCTAACATGGATAAACCAAATGGAGAATTTTTTTGAAGTACACCAAATCCCAAATGGACAAAAGGTTACGATGGATTCCTTATATCTAGAACCAGATCAATTCATTTGGTATCGTTGTCTTTGCACTCATCAAAGTAAAAAGGGGCTCACCGTCTCATGGTCAATTTTTACAGAGGAACTCCAAGCACAATATAGCAATAGCGTCACAGACAACTTCTTCAGCTAGCTAGCTAAACTTCAACAAACAAGATCAGTTAAGGATTATAGTCAGCAATTCCAAAATCTATCCTTAAGGGTGGATACAAATACAAAGGAAAACTTGAATGACTTATTCTTGGGTGGTCTCAAGGATCACATTCAACATGAGGTACGCATGTTTAGCCCTAGTTCCATAAATGAGTCTTTTATCTTAGCACACAGGGTAGAGGAGAAGTATTTGATTCCTAAGAAGCAAGGGGCTAATGGATAAGAGAGAAAGGATATTCAACACAACTCCATTAAGCTGGACTCCACAAAAAATTGAGGAGAAAAGAGCAAAAGGCTTTGTGTTTCAATTGTGATAGCAAATACAATCGAGGACATAAAATGTAGTGAAAAAGAAATTATTTTATATTGAAGGTCCCAATGAGGCAAGAGGAGGAACCCATACTAGAAGATGAAAGGGAGTCAAAATGAGGGAATCACATGATTCTCAACCACCCCCATTCTTCTTATTTCAGCACTCCTTAGGGTTTCAAAGGCTCCATAAACTCCTCAAGGTGGCGGGGTTAATAAAGAAGCAAGTAAGGTAACTCAGGTTGATCTAATTCTCGTAGTAACACCTATAATTCTCTCACTCCAACAAAGTGCTAGCTACTCGCCTATATTGTTTTACAGCATCCAAACCTAAAGTTTCAAGTTTTGGATTAGATTATATTGCTTTAGCTGTTTAGGAAGTGTCAGCATTAAATTATTACATGGAGATTTAAACTTGATACCCCAATGGCGCGAGCATCCGCATTTGCAAGCTATAATTGATCGCCACTCAGTTGTTCTTGGAGATATGCCTAAAGGAATTCCTCCTAAGAGGGATCATGATCATGCCATACAATTAGTCCCAGGGAGCCAACCACTGAACATCAGGCCTTACAGGTATCCACACATACAAAAGAGTGAGATAGAAAATATTGTTGAAGAGATGCTAGAGGCAGGAATCATCAGGCATAGCCAAAGTGCTTACTCCTCGCCTATGGTGATGGTACGTAAGAAGGATGATACTTGGTGCATGTGTCCATATTATGTAACGCTCAAAATGTACACCATTAAAGATACATTTCCAATTCCAGTCATTGATGACGGTTAGGATGAACTAAAATGGAGCCTATGCTTTTCACCAAGTTGATCTTAGATCCTGTTATCACCAAATTCAGATTAAGGAGGAAGATATTTGTAAGACAACATTTCAGACTCATGAGCATCATTATGAATTTTTGGTGATGCCATTTTGTCTTACCAATGCACCATCTACATTCCAAAGTTTGATGAATTCCATTTTAAGAAGTTCTTGAGAAAGTTTGTGTTAGTATTCTTTGATGATATATTGATTTACAGCAATACTTGGGAAGAACATTTGTAACATGTGGACCAAGCATTACAAATACTTGAAGATCATAAACTCTATGCTAAGCCATCCAAGTGTGCTTTTGGTCTTACAAAGGTGAAGTATTTGGGACACATAGTTTCACATGGAGTAAAGGTGGAGCCTAACAAAATTAAGGCTATCAAGTGGAATGGCCTATTCCGTCCATTAAGAAACCAGGAGGATCTTTGGGATTGATAGGGGTACTCATAGAAGATTTTGTGAAGAATTATATAGCATAGCAACACTTCACTCACTCTGGCTGAGTACATTCTTCATTTGAACCTAGTCTGCCAATACAACATTTGAGAGATTGAAGGAGGCTATGTGTACAACTCCAGTACTTGCCACTCCTGACTTCACCAAGGAATTCATTGTGGAATGTGATGCTTCTGGAAATGGGATAGGGAGCAGTGCTCATGCAAGAAGGTCGACCAATTGCTTTTTAGAGTCATTAATTAAAAGGTAAGAATCAACTAAAACCTATTTATGAGAAGGAATTGCTAGCAATACTCCATGCAGTGAAACAATGGCGGCCTTATCTATTGGTTAGACATTTCAAGGTTAAGATAGATCATGATAGCCTAAAATATTTTTTGGAACAATGACTATCTTCTAAAGAGCAACAAAAATGGGTCACTAAGCTGTTAGACACTTGAGATTGTATATGCAAGAAAGGAAAATAAAATATTGTCGCAGATGCACTGCCAAGGAAGGATGAGAAAGATGAAGCCTTATTGTGTGCCCTTTCAATATTACAAGAAAATTGGGTGGAGGAAGCCAAAGCAGAGTGGCAAAATGATGTTGCAACAAGTAATCTCATCAAGCAATTAAAAAGTGATCCTAGTAGTTCAGATAAGTTTTGTTGGAAGGGAGATACTCTTTGGTATAAAGAGCATTTGTATCTCTGCAAGAATTCCAACCTTAAAATCAAGATTCTCATAGAGTTGCATGAGTCTCTAGTGGGTGGTCATTCAGGATTTTTGAATACATATCATCAAGTCAAGCAAGATTTCTGGGGAGGGGCTAAAGGTGATGTTCAAAAATTTGTATCGAATGTTTGTGTGTCAAAGGCATAAAGGAGACAATTAACATTGAATTTCGCCCTGCAACCTTTATTCACCTTAGCCAGCCAAGAAGAGGTATCCATGGACTTAATTACGTGGCTTCCCAAATCTAAAGGTCATAATGTCATCATGGTGTAGAAGTTGATCTACTACTCAAATATGGAAATTTCATTGCATTAGCACATCCCGCTAACAAGCATAAAGCCTTTTTGAGAATATACAAAAAGCCACGGTATACTAAAGTTATTGTTAGTGATCGCGATCCTATCTTCACTAGTCACTTTGGAAAGATTTATTCCTTTGCTGGGTACTCACTGGCTCTTAGCTCTTCATACCAATCTCTAACGATGGGCAACAGAGGCGGCAGCCAACAAGGCTTGAAGGATATCTACTTGTTTCACTTCTCGTGAGAAATGCCCAAGTAAGTAGATTGGCTACCACTTGCATCGGTGGTATAACACTTTTTCATAGCTCATCAAAATGTTCCACCTGTAAACTTTATGATATCATCCTCCTTCCATCACATCATCAATTAAGGTTTCCCCAAGAGTTCAGGCAGTAGAAGACCACTTTCTTCATCAACAACAAGTACTTTCAGGACTCAAGGAGAATTTAGCCATGGCACAAAATCGAATGAAACAACAAAGCGTAATTTCAACATTGTAGTGAAAGCGAAGTTTTAGTTAGATTGGTCTTCATATCGGCAGAAACCCTCATGTTCAACATGCAAAGAGCGAATGTTGTTCCTGTTACTATGGTCCATAAATTAAATCATGCAGAAGATCGGTAGTGTTGCCTAGAAGCTTGAGTTGCCACCAACAACAAAGATACATCCAGTTTTTCATGTTTCCTGTTTGAAGAAGGTAATTGGGCATAATATTCCCACTCAAACAACACTACTAGAGCTTGATGAAGAAGGAAGAATCATTTGGAACCAGAGTGCATTCATCAAACACGTACAAAATAGTCATGGAATAGAACTATCAATCGAAAGTATCTCATCCAATGGAAGAATTTACTGCATTGAAGATGCCACATGGGAAGACGAGGAGTTCATTCAAAAGTTTCCAAACTTGATTAGCATTGAGGACAATTCTTCTTTGAAGAAGGGGGGCATGCTACGCCCTTAATATTATTGTACTTCAGGTTATAAATAGTCGGCTTGTGGCTATCTTAACTCTCTATTAAGTCATATTATCATTAGTATATTGTTATTTAGTTGTGTAGGTCAGCCTAAGACTTATATAGGTGTGTCTAAGTCGGCCTAGGTGATATCCTAGGCATAAATAGGTATATATAGGAGGTTGTGAGTCTTATTTTCATCATCAAGTTGTGAAGTGTCTTCTCATTAGAGATATTTGGAGGTTTGCCCCCTCGAAGTGGCTTGTTATTCTCAGTTATTATCAAGTATTTGCAGCATATTTCATATCATATTCTTGTATTGTGCAAGTTTTTTCTTAACAGAGGTTGTAGGGATAGTAATGCGAGACCATCTGGTAGCAACAACACATTGGGGATCTTTATCCTTAACATGTATCATAGATATACGAGGTTCTACCTGTTCGATGTAATGGAAAATGCCATCATAATTGAGAGGTACATTTTTATAGCTTATATTATTTGTGTTGTTGTCTTGGGGATTGTTATTGGAGGTACTTGCACGTTGATCATGGTTAGGGAAGGCATTTTGGTATATCTGTAATTGAGCATTGGATGATGAAGCTTGACTAGTATTGAATTTGATATCTCCTCGATCAATAAGATCTTGGACATAATTTTTGAGACCTTGACATTTATTCAGAGTGTGCCCTTTTATCTTATGGAATTCACAATATTCATTCTCCCTAAACTAGGCTGGTTTGGGTTTGGTTTCATCAAGCGATTTGGTGACAGGGTACGTGATCAGATAGTTGACCTGTAACAACTTATTAAAGATGATGGTCAAAGGTTCTCCTAATTGAGTATATTGGTGTTTTCCATTCCCTTGACTATTCTGGTTTGACTGTTGATGAGGACGAGATGCCCCCTATGGCACATATATGGAATTAGGTATAGATGGTGGTTGCTTTTGGGATGTGCTAGCCACCTGAACATGTTTAGTGTCAATGACACCATCATTCACTACGTTTTTGTTCTTGTTCCAAAAGCATGACTTATCGCCGAATGGCCTTTCATTTTCATGGTTATGTATCTTGATGTGCCCCTTGGAAATAAGGGCACATTCAAGGATAGGTCCTTTTTCCACTATTTCAGCAAAAGTGGTAACACAGTGCAATCTGAAATTGTGAGCCATGTCGGGATGTGAGTTTTCCACAAAGAGAGTGACCATGTCTTTGTCTTTGAGAGGGGTTTTCGTTCGGCTTGCTAGTGCTAACCACCTTTGAAGGTAGCTAGAAAAGGTTTCACCTTCTTGTTGCTTCTCCTTAAGAAGGTCCAAAGTATTAGTGTCTTTTTCCAAATTGAAGGAGAAGTAGGAAAAAAAAATTCTGAAAGATCTACAAAGGATTTTATGGACCCTCATTCTAGACCCATGAACCATTCTAGGGCATTACCTGTCAAGCTTCATGGAAAAAATCACAAGAGGTAGTTGTCGTTGTGCATAACTTCTTTACATTGGGAGTAAAACTCTTGCAAGTGAGCCTTTGGATCTTTGTTTCCCTTGTATCTGTCAAACTTTGTTATCTCAAAGTGCTTTGGGAAGGGAATTAGTGAGATGGATGAATCAAATGGATAGGGACATATGTCTTCAAATTTAAAGGATTGTTTACCAGTCCCCACCTAGAGATCTTTCAAAGCAACTTTAATTTCCAATAAATCCGCGTTGACCGGTTGTGCAATCAAGGTAGGTGGCTTGGATGGATAGGGATGATATGATGACTGTGGATCTTGTTGAGATAATGTTTGAAGATGGACATAAGGATTTTGATAATGAGAGGATGGTGTTCCCTATTGATGTGTCAGGGGTGTTTTTTGGTATGGAGGTTGTTGTTGGGAGGTATAGTATGGATTTGTTTGATAAGAATGCACGACTGAATGCTGAGGAGCTTGAATGTGATATTGTAGATTGGTTTGTTGGTATTGAAGGTAGTGTTGTGATTGTTGGGAGGCCACATAGGGAAGTTGTTTCTAGAATTGCTATTGGTTATGATAGTAATAATACTGAGGAGGAGGTTGTTGTGATGTTGACTGTTGTGTGGGCTGAGATGGGATGTTGTGTTGTGGTTGAGCTTGCAGACGTAAAATGGATGTGAGGAATAGGGATATGGTTTGGGCGAGCGGCCGAGATGGATTGCCTTGTGATTGGTATGGTGGTTGTTGTGAAGAAACTAAAGTATTTTTTGGGGGTTGTTGCTGATGAGGTGGCTGAGATAACGTAGAGGCATTCTGTAAAGGAGGTTGTTGGGTACTGACTAGAACATTTGGTTGGGATGTACCTTTTGGAGGTAATTGAGGTGGTAGGTTAGATTGATGAGGCTATTGAGATGTATACAAAAGCGGTGGTAGATTTGTGGCCCCAGGAGGTGGAAATAATGTGGTAAAAGGGTTTCCCCTAGCGTTGACGGGAGGTTGACTCGAAAGGGGTGGTGCTGTTAGCATTAATGGCGTAGGTGGTGGAACATTTTGTGGCATACTAAAGGCGAAAGGATTATTGGGATCAAACGCTTAAGGAGCCCCCATAACTAAGATCAGAGCATGTGGGGGGTGGTTAACATGATAAAGAATGACATTGCCAAATTCAGGTTGATGTCAACCCTCTATTGGAGGAACATTGGGGATGTATGAACCATTTGGTGCATTTTGTGAACCTTGGGGTATATTAGATGTGCAGCTCCCATATTTGGATAAGTCAACACCTAATGGAGGTTTGACAACCTTTTCAATTAGGTGGGCCAAGATTTCTTCCCCATGTTTTTTGAACGGGCGGTCATTCATTTGTACATTGGTGGGATTACTGAAATGTTCTTCAAGCATCAGTTCAAGTTGATTTTCCATACTCTCTTCACCATGTGGTGAGTTGTTCTGATTTTTGGTGTTGGAGTGTGATGAAGTGCCATTATGAGGAACTTGGGAGATGTTTACTCCATTGTTAGGATCTGGAGAGACATTTGCACCATTTGTAGGATTTGCATTGTTATTAAGATCTTGAGACATGTTCACTTGAGAATTTTGACCTTGTTGTTGTGCCATTTTCTTCTTAGCTTGTGACCTAGTTTGAACGGGCATGCAAATGTGCTATGGGTGGATTAAAAAGATGTCCTTGATGCATGATTGGATTTTGATTGGATAGATTAGATCGGATTTCAATTGGATTGTTAAGATATATTGGATTGGGTTGGATGTGATTGGATTGATTAGATAAGTGGATAAGTGTGATTGGTTTGATTGGATGAATAGATTGTGTGATTGGATAGGTGTGATTGGATGATGGAAGAGGTGAGGGACCCTAAATCTAGTCAAAAAACATCACCCTTAGTGACCTAGAGCATTGATTGATCCAACAGATGATTACAACACTGAATCCACCTCAATATAGAAATGGATTGATTTGGGCCGAGGATGATAACTCACGACACCGAATTCACCTCAAGAGGGAAGTGAATTGACTGGGTCAAAGTTAATGATTAATGTGAAGGATAACAATCAAATTCAAGTGCTAAGGTCAATTTTGGCAATAACCTTTTAACACAAGGTTAAGGTGATTTGATGATGATTGGTGTTGATGCAATATGGCTTAAGTGATGCAAATGGTAATATTTTGGTGAATCAAGTGGTGATATGGGTTTTCCAAATGAATTACCAGAAAATTAAAAATGAGTGGATGAATTGAGAGAATAAATGCATGGATACTTGGAATGACCAATGGAGATTTAGGATGATTAGACGAAAATTTTGGAGGCTAAACAGAGGTTTGGAATGATAAAATGGGTGTTTAGAATGATCAAATGGGAGTTTCAAAGGTTTATAATGACAAAACAGAGGCTTGGGATGATTAGATAGAGGTTTGGAGTGATTAGACAATGGTTTAGAGGCTAAACAGAGCTAAATAGAGCTAAACGGGGTGATTTTGACTGTTCAGGAGGGAAAATTCACCCCACTATAGTAAACAAGAGGAAAAATTCACCCTTTTGCAATAAATAGGGGGGAAAATTTTCCCCTCTATAGTGGATAGTGACTTGGTTTTGATGAAAATGACTATGACAAGGACTTAAAATGACAACAATAAGGCCAATCTATTAAAAAATTTACTGATTTCTCACAAGAAAACACTTTCAAACAAGCACAATCCTATGATTAATGTTAAGGGTATGGCCAATAAAGGTCTCAATCTAGGATGCACAAGGTGTCTAGGGATTCCTCGATATACTCTCGGTACGTGAGGCACAACCGTGAACACCAACCCGTCACAAGTGTGAGTCGGGAACCCCAGTGAGATACTGAAGGGCTCAGATCAACTCTTCACATCTATCTAGGTATCACCCTAGCTTTGACGCTCCACCAATTACAACATGACTGGATTGAGGTACAAATTTCACTCTCCCCCCTTTGTATACCCCGTCGGTACGCATGGTTGGGATCGTCCCTTGGGGTGATGAAATCTCCAAGCAGGTCCCACTAGAAAGAAGACACTAATCATTTCCAACTACTCCCTAGGCTCACACGAAGTGCAAGGGGAAAGTGAAAACAAACTAATGCCCCCTTTGGGTAACACCAAAAGAGATAGACACAACAAATAATAGATATTACCCCCTAATTAAACTATGTTCCTAGATTAATGAAAAAAGCACAAGGATAGCTTTGGAAATCTGTGTAAACAGAAGGTCCTGCAAGCAAACGTTAGTTGTTTTATCCTTCTTTCTTCACATTGAAAAATGTTAGAAAAAATGCCAATATCCTTTGCAAAAACCAATGTTAGGGGGTTAAGATCTGAAAACAACAAAAAAATGGAGTAAAAACTAAGCTAAAACGATTGTTTTACCTCTCAAAATGTGTTGTTTTGGGGCATATTCGCCCCTCTACAGTGGCCAAGAGGGAAAATTCGCCCCTCTGTAGTAAACCAAAGGGCGTAGTCACCCCTTTGTAGTAAACCAAGAGGGCGAAGTCACCCCTCTATAGTGAATAGGAGGGCGTAGTAGCAAGAGGGTGCAGTTGAACTTCTACAACAACAAGAGGGTGTAGTCGCCTTTATGCAGTGAAATGTTAACAATAAAAATTCAAATCAGGGGCGTAGTCACCATTCTGTAGTGGGATGTTAGCAAACAAAATTCAAATTAGGGGCATGGTCACCCTTCTACATTGAAATGTTAGCAAGCAAAATTCAAATCAGGGGTGTAGTCACCCTTTTGCAGTGAGATGTTAGCAAGCAAAATTCAAATCAAGGCCGTAGTCGCCCTTCTGTAGTGACCAGGAGGGAGTAGTCACCCCTTTGTAGTGACCAAAAGGGCATAGTCACCCCTTTGCAATGACTAGGAGGGCGTAGTCACCCCTCTGCAACAAACTAGAGGGCGTAGTCCCCCCTCTGCGACCTATTCCTGCAAACAACTCAACAACAACAAACATAAAATAGAGGAACCCGCTTGTGGGTCCCACCGAGCATGCTAGAAATGTGATCCTAAATTTTTATCAACCCCAAATATGCAAAAACAACAATAATGCAATGAAAGAAAACACAAAGGGACACCTCAAGATTAGCCTAAGAAATTGTTAATACAAAGAGATAAAATAAAAAAAAGATTACAAATGGTTATACCTTCTCTTTGCAGCTAAAACTCCTCGGTTGGCCCTTGATTTTGGATTGTTTTGTATGATCCTTAGATGGCTATTGATGTAGCTAAATGCAAGACTAAGTAGATGGTGGGATACAAATGCAAAAAAAATCTAAAATGGATGGCTAGATGAGTGCACAAAATGATAGCATAAGGTTGCAAAAATGGCTAAATGTTGTAAATGCCTTAGAGAAGGGGGTATTTATAGGGAAATTTCAATTCTCTAGAGAATTAAATGGTTGAGATTAAGCCACCAAGATCAAGATGTAGGGCTATGGTGAGTTTAGGACTCACAAGCCCTCACATCTTGACATGTGGAATGTGAGATGGCCAAGGATAAAATGATGTGTAGGTGATGTGGAAGGAGAGTACATGATGTGAAGTAAAGAAAAGTACCTTCTAAGGAACTTGGGGAGTGAGAAGATTTCCTTTAAAAGGAACTTCTTGTCCCCAAGTGAGAATGAAAGTGACATTTGAGGAATTTTGGAATTCTTCAAAAATCTCCATGGGAAATAAGAAAGTGATTGGAGAAATAAATGTGAATTAACAATTTGCATTCTTAGGAGAATCTAATGAATAAGAGAGGGTCTCCAAAAAGGTGGGAATTGGTCACATGTGAATGAGGTGACAAGTCAAATGTTCTAAAAGTCTTGAAAGGATAAAATGTGAATTAAAAATTCACATGGGGAGGAGAGAAACCTAAGATGAATAAATGTGAATTAAAAATTCACATGGTAAAGAGGGTCAATTCCAAGAAAGACAAGTGAAAAAGTTGACTAAAAAGTGGTGCTAAAAGTGGTTAATGACTTTGATTAAGGTTGTGCAAATATTTGATTAGGGTAATTAATGAAAGATTAGAAGCAAGTGGCAAATGTAGGAGGATGTGACATTAATCTTTGATTAAGAGGATGCACATCTTAATCATGAATTAATTAAATTAATCTAGATTAGAGAGGGATTATGGAGGATGTGACAAGGAGAGAGAAAAATGAAGAATTTTAAATTGATTTTAATTCAAAAACAGTTAAGATGACTA
Source organism: Sequoia sempervirens (assembly GCA_007258455.2). Lineage (NCBI taxonomy): Eukaryota > Viridiplantae > Streptophyta > Pinopsida > Cupressales > Cupressaceae > Sequoia > Sequoia sempervirens. The sequence goes on along the minus strand of VDFB02104549.1, from coordinate 163 downwards.
AATTAAATAAATTGATGTATTCATTTAATTTAGAGAGGAAAAGGGTGTACGGTAAAGCATTTAATTGTTAAATTAAATACTTTAAGAACCTTAGGTAGGAAGTGTAATATTAATTTAAATAAATTAATATTGGAGGAATAGATAAATAGAGAGGTAAATTTTA
>VDFB02104548.1:0-48936 GCA_007258455.2 Sequoia sempervirens | reverse complement strand
CGCTAGTGCGCACTTCTAGTAGCATTAGCCGACCACCTTGGATCGACCCGCCTTAGAAGGAAGAGGAGGTACATCTTATGTTTCAATCATTCCGATTTCGAGCGAAATTTCATTTCAAGATGCTCGTATAAGAGAGTTAAGAACATGGTTCACGTAGAGAGAAACACTGACATGGGGATTGTCATTGAGACCGCCGTAACTCCACAGGGGAAGAACTTGGCTGAATTAGAATCTCAGGATTTTGAAGTTATCACAGTCAAACTTGGTCGCAGCACACGCCAGACTCAGGTTGATCTTCTTCAAGTTGCTACAGATAGTGCCAGGGACAGAATACTAAAGGACGGAGAGGATAAAGCAGCCCTCAAGGCTGAAATCAGACAGCTTCGTCAGTACATTTCTAGCCTTGTGCACAGACCAGAAGCCATTAACACACTCCCACCGATGCTTGAGCCACCAGCAGAGCAAAGTCAGCTCAATCATTTAGTTGCATATGGCAAGCGTTTGGAGGAATGGGAGGAAGATTTCGTTGCTAGAGGCCGTACTATGCTTACAGAGTTATATCAGTTGTGGTACAATGCACGAGAGCTCCGTATTCGTCTTCAGGATGAGGAACGGGATATGGCTATTAACAGACCCAAGGATGAAATTATGATTGCTCACCTGAGTTTGGCTTATGACACAGTCACAGATGCAGAAGACAGAGAGGCTATCTACTCTTGGAAGACACAGTTGGTTTTCAGAGCAAAGATAGAGGACAGCTTGGCATCAGAGTTGGCTGAGAGTAGAGAGCACGCCACTAGTGCACTCCGGTTCGTGAGGACTCTTGTGTCTCGCTTACCGTGCCGTTATCAGATCGAGGGTGGTGCCTACGTGGAGCTTACCGATGTTCAGTTAGAGCTTCAGGCACTCATTCATACCATTTTCAGTGGGGAGACAGTTGGCTGTAAGGTTACTCAGCTTACAGTCATGTCAACATTATTCGATGAAGCAACAAGAAGCAGAAGGGAACTTCAGTCTCAGATCACAGCTGGTGAGGACATGCTGCATCGACATAGCATCCTTCGTCAGAGTCTCATCGCTCCAGATGGTGATACAGTTAACAATCTCATTGAGGGGTTGATTGGTCGAGAGTTCCCACTTCTCAGGATAGACATTACACACACGAGTTGAACTGGGTGTTACCCTTTCCAGTTAACTCGAAGTTGTCATCACATGCATATCTATTCTGAGATTCGCCCTTCACACTTGGAGTTTTATTTAGGGTTTTGCGTTAACTGATGTTAGTCTTCCAGTTAACTTGTTTTCAATAAGGACGTGCATGCTCGCACAATTGTCCATTTTTAGATTAGATGTTTCAGTCAAACTGAGGGTAGTTTCCCAGTTGACTGTATAGTTTACTTAATTAGGGTTTGGCGCATTGCTTGCATGCATTGCAGGAACTATAGATGACACAAGGTGATTTTAGGGTTCCCTACACCTTGATGTATATAAATAAGAGCTTTGCTCATTTGTAAATAACTTTTGCTTGAGAGAAAAATATATGCTGTGCCTACCTTGCCCTCAATATTGCTCTTTTTGGTATTTGTTCATGTGTCTTCACTATTGCAATTGATTGTTATGCCACATAGGGTTTCGAAAGATTGTAATGCTGAATTCTTTCCATAGTTTAGGTATATCTGTTTGAGCATCCTTATCATTGAAATCAATTGTTATGCCACATAGGGTTCCAAGAGATTGAGGTGATAAGGCTGTTTTGTGTTAATTTACCATTGTGATCGATCGTTATGACACATAGGGTTTCGAGAAGTTGCAGCGATAAATCTGTTTTGTGAAATCTTTATCAATATAATCGAAGGTTATGCCACATAGGGTTTCGTGAGATTATAAAGATAAAGGCTGTTTTGTGAAGGCTTTGCTGTTTCGATCGAGTGTTATGCCACACAGGGTTCCATAAGATCGTCTTAGTGAATTCTTAAATCTGTAGTGCCCAATAAGCTTGTTTAGATTGAGATGATAGTTGTGCCACTTTGCCCTCAAGTAGAGAGTCTAAACATGCTTATCGTCCGATAGTCAAACTTTGCTCCATTTCCTCTTGCTCTGTTTTCCTGAGGAGATTGGATAGATATAAGTTGTAGTTTAGTTGATTTGCAAAACCAGAGAAAACTCAGCTGCAACGTGTAAGTTCTTTCAAGAAAGCCTTGTGCCTCTAGCAGCTGAAACAAAAAGACAGGACATAGTTTTAGCTTATTTTCCTTTGCAAGTACATTTGTCAAAGCATAACGAGGGAGCTTCCCCTCCATAATTTGAAGATCACTCATTGCGTAGTGTGCATAGGCTGTTCATAACAACTTCTACTCCAGAGGTGTTAGTTGTTATGCCAACATGTTGATGATCTCGATAATATCTATCAGGAACCTCCTAAGAAGAAGGCAAAGAAGCAAGTTCACTTTGATAGGAATCCTAATAACGAGATAGTCATAGAGACTGCAGTGCCCCCAGAAGATAAGAATAGGGATGAGGTAAATATGGATGATTTTGTCATGGTCAAGGCTAATCTCGGTAGAAATACCAGACATGCAGATTTGAGTCTCTTCAAAGTTGTATCCGAAAACCTTCAAGAAAGAGTGTTTAAAGATGGAGAAGACAAGGCATCCCACAAGGCAGGCCTCAAGGCTGAAAATCAGCAGCTCAGGCTTTTCGTGTCTAACCTTGTTCATGGTTCTTCACAAGCAACCCAGTTGCTGCCCCAGGTCTTAGAGACACCGGCTGATCACCATCAGTTAAGACAGTTGGTCATATGTGGGAAGGAGACTTAGGAGTGGATCGAGAGCTTCATTGTCAGAGGAAGGGAGATCTTGGCTCGGATGTTCCAGTTGAGAGAAAACGCTCATGAACTTCGTCAAGGCATCCAAGGATTTGAACAAACACTGGCTGAAGTAAAACCTAGGCATGAGATTATCATTGCTGATTTAGATACAGCCTACGGTTCAGCAGTTTCAAAGGAGCACAAAAGACAAATCCTTGCTTGGAGAGAGCGTCATGTTTTCAAAGTTAAAACTTATGAGAGGATATTCGAAGAATTCATCACCTACAGACAAAGGGTGGTTGAAGCTCTTCTTTTCATCAGCCAATTCGTCATAGAGATCCCCTCTCAGTACAGTCTTGAAGACAGTTCTTACATCGGGCTTGAAGAGGTGCAAAATCAGTTTCAGAGTGTTGTTCACAATTGCAGTCCAGTTGGCGGAAGGATAGGCCATATTTCAGTGATGTTAGCAAAGTTCGCTAAAGCGGCCAATGAGGTTGAAGATTTCCTGAGATCCATTGCAGATGCTGAAGATATTCTTGAAAAGCAGTGCTTTGTTGTTGATGGCATAGATGCACCGAACTGGGACACAACTCTAACTTCCTAGTGGATGTGATCGAGCTTTAAAGCAGCTTTCTTCTAGAAGCTTTCTTTCCCGCTTTCTTTCTATTCTTGCAATAATCTTTATCCATTCTTTGAGGATAGAAAGAAGATAAGATGTAATAGTTGGCGTTTCTCGCTTTTTCTACTTTCTAGGGTTTTATCTTTCTAGATTTAGTAATAAAGCTTGCTTGCTGAGCAAGCCCTAGATTGTGAAAGCAAGGAGACTTTAGGGTTCCCTACTCCTCTACTTCTCTATAAATAAGAGCCTTTGCTCATTTATTTTCTTCAACCGTGCTAGTGAGAACAAAACGCTGAGCCTATTGTGCCTTCTATTTGTTTCTCAAGTATTGTTCATTTGTGTTGTGATAAGCAAATTGTTGAGCCTCTTTAGCCAACAAGGAGTTAGTGAGATTGTTGTTTTCTATTGTGTTAAGAATAAGTTTGCAAGCCTCCTTAGCTGCAATTTCTTGTTCAAGGCATGTTAGAAGTGAGCTTTGTTTGAGATTTGAGTAATAAAATCATGAGCCTCTTTTGCCTTGGTCTAAAAATCTCGATTCAAGTATCGCTGTTCTACTTTTATGATCTTTATTTCAGCTTGCTGAAGTGTGTAGGTGTTAGTTGAAAGAGAGATTATTGAAGTATTTTGTCGAGAGAATCTACCTTGTTAATTTCTAACTTCTCTTGCTCGCTATTACTTGAGAGGTTAGGAACGTCTTTAGTTTAAGTTAATCAGTAGTTGAAACTTCTTACCAAAAATCTCAGCTGCGGCATTTGTGTTTAAAAAACCTTGTGCTCTAAGCTGATCAAAAAGATAGGCAACTTAGTTTTAGTTTACTTTCTTTCAAACACCATCAGCAAGAGGGAGCTTCCCCTCCTAATTTGAAGAGCAGTTTATCTGTGCATAGCTGTCCGTTTTCAAATCCGCATTCCAGAGGTGCGAATTTAAACGCCAACTGTAAGGACCCAATTCTGTGTAAATTAAAAACTTTCCAATTCTCACTTTAAACATGTAAAGGTAACAAGTAACAAAGATAATACAATAAAAATTTCCTTTCTTTATTGATAAACACGTACAAGTTACAATATGTATCCACATGAATTTCATTTTCATTGCAAATATAAATCAGAGTTAAAAAGTAATACAATTACATACATAGCTCGTAAGCTCTTGCACAAATAGAAGTAAGAAGGTCCAGGAATCCATCCTTTCAAATCTTGGTACATCGGCCGCTTGCTGTGGAGGAGAAACATCACTCGGGCGCTTTTCCGCCAACCACGGACTTATAATGCGGTCCCCCGCACGATCATTTTGCAATGAACGACCCTCCCTTCGAGAAGAGATTGGTAGGGTATCCTTTAATGATTACCAACTGAGCATAGTGTTGTGTCCTACTCAACTAGAACCTTACTATTTCACAATCTCGATCTAGTACTCGGATCACAATGAACTGACAGTGTAGTCTCAACTATCTCACATCTAGGTGGATGTCGTACCTTTCACTACTTTGGCCAAAGTATTCTCATTCAGTACTTCGAATGAAGGTCATCTATCATAAACACTACTCAGGGCCGATTTGACTTAAGGCTTCCTTACTCTACGCATAGGTTTGTCCTTCAATGGGTGAATCCGTCATCCCAGACATCCTACAATCATACGAACCTACTAGAAATGAAAACAGTATTCAAGTGTCTTGTATCAATCCTCCTAACTAGGAATTCTTTATCCTAGGAGTATTTAACTTGTCTCAGTTATCCTAATAACTTAAGCTAAAAGACTTCACTTGATTCTGCCATCATTTCGATCCTAGTAGATATAATAAGTACGTCTACGTATTCTCCATATATAGAGATCATACACAACATGCAATAACCATTCAAAATGCAAATAAATCCTTCCCTTTTATCTTTTCCATTATTTTGTTTTAATGCAAGAGAAATAATCTAATCCCTTAAGCACTTTATCCAAATAATCCCTTTTTCACAATTTCCCCCTAATCATTGAATCCTTTTCACATTTTCTTCTTAAATGAATTGCTTTAATTATTCATCAAAACAGTTCTTTCCTATTAGAGCTAATTGAAAACAGCAATCACAAGATCAAAAAGGAAACAACACTTCAATAAAAATTATAAACTAGGAGGATTCATGCCTGATTTTAAAGCTTCTCCTTCCAAATTTGCTTTTCTAGATTCTCCTTCAAATAAGCTTCCAGGGTTTCAGCTAAATATGGCTTCTTTTTATGAAAGTATTTCACTCTATAGTGAACTCCTATAACTCTTCTCTCAGACGTGTTTCCACCACTCAATTCCTACTCAGCTATACAAATTCCTCACTTTAAACTCAAAATGACTTAATTCACTGTGACTGGTAAATGCTGGAAATAATTTACTGTGCTTATCAAACTCAGCAATACAGGAAAACTCAGGCAGTACAATGAAATGGATATGGAATGAAAATACTAAACTCAGATTGTTCAAAAAAAGTGTGTTCACAATGAATGGAAGGGCGTGTATATATAGGCCCGAATTGCAACAAATTCCACTAAAGAAGGCATGCAATTGACAACAAGTCTCAAGAATTAGTCAAACTGATACTTGGCAAGTTTCTAAACTGTTAATCATCAAAAAGGAGGTGATTTGACTCCCTTTTAAGCCAGCAAGTTAAGACTTCTTCAACTTTCACATGGCAGATTGACAGCTCAAGGCGTTTTTCAGATTTTAGGTTATTTTGAAGCAATTAAAACAGGAAGTTCGTTTCAGATGAAAGCGTCAAGGTTATGATGTTCCCACGTCACCATTTCGGGCCAAGAGATTAGCATTCGACCATTTCTCAGTGACCAGTTCTTTGCCCCCGCGTTTTTGACGCGTTTTTCTTCATACGCGCGACTTTCCCAAGCGGTTTTTATGCGTTTTTCAAAGAAAACGTGTTTTCTGCCTTTTTAAATGTTTATAAATTCGATTCCTCTTGTTTTAAAAATCTCAAACAAAATGAAATCTTCGATTATTTTCCATTCGAAATTGCTTCTCATAGATTAATATGTTTCAAATAAAGCTTTAAATAAAATCGATATAAAGCCCTGGTTCGATACTCATTTTATTCAAAAATTTCCTTCTACTAAATATTGCGCATTATTTATCCTTTTTGAAATAAAACTCAATGCATTATTTATCCTTTTTTTTTAAACATTTGCAAATATTTTCTCCAAAAGATATATAATATATATATTTATATATTTAACTCATTAAATATATATATTTATATATTTAACTCTATTCATTTTCCAAAGGATATATAATATATATATTTAATTTTATTATATTTAATATATTTATAATATAGTTTTAATCTACATCATATATATCTATGTATATATCAAGTTTAAAATAAACTTATATACATAAATGTATATCTTGTAAAAACTATATTATATATAATACTAAATATATAATTATATTTAATAATATACATATATACCCGTATACATTTTTATTTTTCAAAGTACGTATACTGCGAGCCAGTCAACATACTTTCATTATACGTACCCATGTATATGTGTATATAGGTGTATTATTAAATTCAAAGGCTAAGATTAAACATTATTAATTTCACCATAGACACTAGGTAGAGTGTGTACATACATATATACCTATGTATACATATGTATGCGTACATACATGTCGACACATGTGTACGAGCATATCCGTTTGCTTAATATACACATGTATTGATATGTCTGAACATATAAATACATGTTCACAATGTATAGATATATGTGCGTTCCCAATCAATCATTAACTCATAACATTCACATCATTAATACTTGGGTCATGGTATAGCAAGTCTGACGTTTAAACAATCACATCTCCTAAAGCATAAAGAAGTGAATTTAGAATCCTTATGGTCAATAAACAAGCCTACGGATGACTTACCGTTATCTCGACAAACAGACTTGGTTACTCAATCTATAGTATGTGTGTGTATGCTCAATTTGGTAATTGTTACTGTTTACCCGACCAAGTTCCTCCCCAAATGATGTCTCTCCTCTGTCCGGAGGAATAGTCTTCATACCTACACATCATGACATGACATCGGCAGTCATATGCTCATAACAAGGTAAAAACATTTCATAAGTTAGAATAACATTATTCCATAATTGTTTGCAATATTTAATCAAGACTAAATCATTTTGAAGTAACAATCAAATGAAACCATCATTTAAACATAACTCATTCATTTATTAACAAGATCAACCATGTTTTATTCATCATCAAGATTCAAACATTACAATCAATTGCCCTATACAATAGTAGCTATAATATCGGGATGTAACACCAACACATCCAAAATATCCAATGTCACTTGAGCATCATCTTTTGCACTTTCATTGGTAACCTTGCCAAGCTGGACTCTTGTTACCGTGTAGTCCTCCATATTTACATCTCCTTCTTGTGGTGGTATGCCAATCTCCGCATACTTGTGGCCAGTCTTGTCAACGTTTAGCCTTGAGTATACTTTTGCTTTTTTCTTCCCTTTAGCCTTTGGAGGGATTATCTCTTCAAGGTCGAGCTCCTCTAGAGAGATCATTTACTTCTTCCACTTTGACACTTGAGATATCAGCCAAGGGGGAAGGAAGGAGGTGTGAACTTTCGTATTCACTATCAACTCTATCGTCATATTCACCTCTGAAGTCATTGTCACTTTTGAAGTTACCATGGGTATTGTGATAATGGGAGAAGTGTTTGTCATCATTGCTCCTGTAGACTACACACTGAGTTGATCATGCATTGACTCATTCATGAAACAATTGAATTCAGTTTCAGAAGTGATATCATATGTCAGTGAAGATGGGCTAGGAATGGATGATAAAGGACTTGATAGTATATCAACCGAATGAATGCTTGTCACGGAGGGAGTATCAAGCCGGGGTTGATGCTGCAGGAATAGTGGATATCTCTACTGTAGGAATGCATGTGGTAGGAATGGGTGATGAGGGAACAGGAGGTGGAGGAGTCCTTGAATTTGGAGGGGTATGAGGAACACTGGAAATCATAGGCGATGATGTTCAAGGAATTTCCTCAACTACATTCTCAGGTGGAGACAGTTCTTTCTTGATCATGCCTGGGTTCCTGTTGATCACCCTCTTGTCTCTCTGATTTTGGTTCACCTTCAGATTCTTCTTTAGAATCTTCTTTAGACTCTTCTTCAGACTCTTGCCCACTTTTAGAAACATCTTCTGCATCGGAGTCTGCTTTCGCTGAGTCTTCATCTTTAGCAGATTGGTCACTGGAAGTATCTTCTTCCGCGGAATCTATTTCCTCTAAAACAACCTTTTTACCTTTAGAGCAAGATGGATTAGATTCCATGGTTTCTCCTTCTAGGACGGACTGGGTATCTTTCTTGCCAACAATAAACTTGATCTTGTGACCTCTACGTGAAGAAGTGGGAATAGTTGCTGATTTATTTTTCATGCGGAGTTCTTGCTGTTGGCGAGCTTCTGCTTCGGATTCTTCTCCTTCTGAATCTGTTTTGAAACTTTTCATTTCGAAACGATGTTTATGTAACCATTCCACAGTATTAGATAGGATTGGCGCCAATCTCTCTCTCATGCTAGTACTCTCTTTCTTAGACCATTTAATTGTAGGCAACGGCCTTTTAGAAACCTCTTGTTCATTATAGACAACATTCATGATATCTCCAGGATCAGTAAAATCCTCTGGTAGGTCAGCAATATCAAGGTCTCTGATCTGCTGCACAGTCAACCTGCAATAATCCATTTTGCAAATGGCTTCATCTCTGCAATCAGCCCAGATGTCTTCAAAATGGTACTTGTGATGATGACCCTTTTGTAATTGCCTTCTAACATCCTGGTAATCAAAATCAAACCTATACCTGTAGATCTTGATTGTCATGATTTGCATCTCAGCATAAACAGATTTGGCTTTTTGTACAGTTGGCATAGTATATCTGTCGATTGTCAGTGGGAACTTGAATCCACGCTTGTGATTACTTCTTCATTCTTTATGCACTGAAATCAGCTGTCTGCACATCTCCATGAGAACCCACTTGTCTAAAGGATATCGTGGCAGCATGTAAGGGCAGCCAGTGTAGCACCCTACTCTCAAATAAGTAAATGTTGGGAATTGAAGAAATAAGCATCCAACTTTACTTGCCGCCTTATAAGCTTCATCAAAGACCCTCCTCTTGAGAGCTGGATCAAAATTGAAAAGTAAAGGTGCGAAGAAAGCATTAGTAACTCACCTAAAATGATGGAAGCTTTCTTTCAATTGCAATTGATAGAAGAATTTATACACAGGTACCATCATCTAATTCCCTTTTGTGGATAGGCCTGGAAATTGCCTCATTACAACTGTTGCGTACACCAGGTAAGAAGTCATATAGAATTTTAATGTAGAAGGTACATTGATCAGTTGCTCATGTATTTCATCACTGATCTACTTGCCCCAATCAATGTGCACTTTTTGTCTTCTTATAATCCTGATGTATTCATACATCCAATCATGAAAAGTGGATGATTCGGGTAAGCCTTTTACTCTGCTTAAAAATGTGATCATATCTTTGACATCATCTTTGAAATCACTTCGCAGGAGTCCCTTTGGCCATCTGGAAACAGATTGTCTAGGCTTCTTCAACCATTGGCTATTTATTAGGTTTTTAGTCTTGTTGGGATCAGCGTCAAAAACTTCTTGTGCCTTTTGTATAGAGATGTAATTGTACTTCTCCATATGAGGGACTTTAAACACAATATCAAAGAAATCAGGGTCAAGTCTTAAAATCTCGTGCCTAGAAGAATCAATCACGCTTCTACTTTCCCTGATGTAGTGGGATGCCACCTGAAGGACAAATTCCGTATTGTGTGCAGCAGTAGGGAACAGAGCTACCAAATGCAGGTTACTGTGTACAATTGCTCTCATTGGATCAGGAAGAGGCTTCTTCTCAGTTTGCTCTGCAAAATCAACCAAGTCTTGATGACCAACCTTTGTGTTTTATTTCTTCCACCTTAGAGACCACTACAGTTGGCGGATAGACACCTTGATATTTATATTTCATTTTGCCTTTTGCTTTTGAAGAAGAGGGAGGTTTTCTGGCAATCATCTGAGGGCAACTGAATTTTTGATCAATCAACTTTGAAGATTTTCAAAAGAGACTACAAGATGTGGAGTCAGAACAAACGTTAGCCATTAAACAACATGGGAATGCGTGAAGTGAGCAACAACGATGAGCAAGCGTGGAGCGGATGACAAGGTACGCAAAACGATGCACAAAGTGGAAGGAGCGAGGTTCGAAATGAAACTGGCAAGTTGAAGTGTTTCAGGGAAAAATTGTGAAAAGTTAAGGGCGCCCTTGCATTTTGAAGAAAACTGGTTTTGGATGCAGGGGCGCTAAAAAACAGTGCTCTTGCACTTCAGTGTTCGGGAAAAATGGCATTATGTCAAGGTGCACTTTTTCAGTGCCTCTGCACTTGGGGGTTGATTTTGGAAATAAGATGCAATGATGTTTGAAAACGGCGCCTTGACTATTTTGAAGCATGGGGACGCTCAAAGACAACACTTGAAAACATGTATGGAGTTGCACTCGAAATTTATTTCACCACCATTGTAAATGTGGATAAGAACCAAACAATTTTACTCACAAAATGTGAGTTTCTTCAATGTTCGCACCGAATCATTGTTGAAAGGGCGATGTGGGACTTTGAATGGAAAGAAAAATGTGTGGGAGAAGAAAGTCACGCCAAAACGAGCCATGAAAGTTCCATTGCGTGAGGGTGCATCAAGAAAACGCGTGGGCACAAGGTGGACGCATAAAGAAAGGAAAACAATGGGATTAGGGTAATAAGAAACGCCCATACATTTTGGAAAGATATTCAGAAAACAAGGAAAGAAAGAAAAACGCGTGATTTACAAAAACGTATGAAGAAAACAAAGGTAAATAAAAAACGCATATATAAATCACTAAGATGTGTACAAAATAATGAAGGAGAATGGAGGAAAGGTAAGAAGAACGACTTACCAAGAGAAAACGCGAAATTTGGTTGGGAGGAACTTCAGATTTCTCCAAAAACGTGTTTTGCAGCTTGAGAAGATTTCGCCCAGCAACAAGGACTGAAGTTTTAAGATCATATACAATGAAAATGAAACAATAACACTTTTAAGTGAATGAGAAACACAAAAAACCTAACTCAAGTCGCCCAATTAATTGAGGCACAAAAAGTGGCAAGATGAGCGAAAAATGCAAAACGCACGAAGAAACGCCCCTAGGCAAGAAAATGACTAAGTCTGGACATAAAGTGTAAGAGCGCACTTTTTCAGCGCTCTTACAATTTTGATAAAAACACTTTCATGCAGGGGTGCTGAAAATCAGCACCCCTGCACTTTCAACACTTAGCCAATTTTTGGCTTGTGAGTAGGAGCGCACTTTTTCAGTGCAACTGCATATTTCACAATTTTAACTAACTATGAATAGTGAGACTTCGCGGAGGGGCTCGTTTCAAAGGTCTTTGCGAGGCAAACATAGGAGGATGCTCAAACTGACTGTTTGAGACTTTGGAACGTATTTCGAGGTGGCTTGAAAATCACCTCGTTTTGCGTGCTTGAACTTCACAAACCTAGGAAACGGACAAGTTTTGTAGGGGTTATGTAGAAACCCTAGTTTCCCCATTTTCTGAATCTAACTGTTTTTTGATAGTTTTGTTTGTATTTTGATTTTTTTGATGTTTTCGCATGAATAATAAAGAATGCGATTTTTTCAAGAATTGAATAATAAATTCAATATAAAATGCTACAGTATCAATATTGATGGCAATACAAGATCTACTGAAGGCGAATCATTTATTGAACTTCTGGATTTATTACAATAGAGATCCGATAACATGCAACAAAGGAAACAGCATTATTTTAATAAAAAAACCTGGTATTTGCAGCAAGATGAAGAATACCCTTGATCTGGTACAGCAGCAATGAATAACCCTTTCTCCCTCCGTCAGACGATACAAAACAATGCCAGATGCATAGGCACCCTTGTTAGTGGTGACAGATTGAAGAGATGGAAGGAGTTTTGATTGATCTTGAAGGTACGCCCTTTTCAATGATGGTACGGCCTGGTACAAAACAGTACGGCCTTGAAACAACAGCAAATAACAAATAAAAAGTACGGCTCCCTCTGGAATCTCCAGATCTGAAGAAATAGGCGCCTCAACTATATAAACCCTCTGGATGAATAGCTAATCAAAAACCCTGAATATTTCTTGTCTGTGATGCTCTGTAACTTCTTCTGAATGAAGAAATCTCTTGCCTGGCAATAAATTGGAAGATATTTCACAACCTCTGAATTGCTTTCACTGGAGATGGCTCGTTCCCCAATGCTCTGAGACTGAAACCCTTGGCTTCCGTGCTCTGGACGAAGTCTTGCTCAAATTTCAATAATCAATAACATAATGGCTCGACTTTCCAAGCAAAAACCTTATACTCCTGAAAAAGTGTGAATTCCTTAAAAATAGGGATCATTAAAGTAATTCGACTTTTCTTGTTTAATTTTTCAATAGTCTCTTATCAAATTTTTAATTATAAAATATAATCTCAAATGGCCCCTTCCATGATGGGCAATCCCTTCAACCAAAATCACTTCAGTTATAATATTTAAAATATTATAACTTTATAATATAAGCTCCAATAATTAATATTTAATTAAATCAATTAAATATTAATATCTCTCTCAATATTTACCCTATGCACGAGCCATCTGAAGCTGATGAATAAGGAAGTGATTCTGCACGTGACCAATCCATACTGCTAAAAATAGCAGGGGTCCCTCGCTGAGTGCCAAATACTGCTAAAATAGCAACTCAGGCTAAAAGTGTCTGAATGAGCCCGAACGAAAGCCAACTGATCAAATACTGACAACTGAAGTTGAGCCAAGCTCCATCAAGACCCTCTATCCATCCTATCAGCCTACGAGGGTCGCATAATAGGCTAATCCTGTATTCTGAGAGATGTCAACTAGAAGGGGACATGACAGTCCGCCCCTCCTGAAATTGCTTGTCCTCAAGCAATCTCAACTCTGGATGCTGCAGAATATCCTCGCTCTCCCATGTAGCATCCTCCACTGGCAAATCCATTTCACTAGATATTCCCTGATAGTCCTCCTACGCAACTGTCTCTCTCTGTACTCCAGGATAGACTCAGGTACTAGAATCAACTTTCCCTCATCATCTAAGGGAGGTAGAACTGCAGACGGTACCACACAGTGTCCCAACGCCTTCTTGAGACGTGATACATGAAAAACATTATGTACCCTGCTCTCTGCCGGAAGCTCAAGCTCATAAGCCACCTCTCCAACACGCCTCAGGATCCTGAAAGGACCGTAATACCGTGGTTTAAGCTTCTCTGATCCACTCTTCCTCAGAGTAGACTGACGGTAGGGCTGCAGCATAAGATAGACCATGCCACCCACCTCAAAATGTCTCTCTGTTCTCTTATGATCTACGTACTATTTTTGCTGATTTTGTGCCTTGGCAATATTTTCCTTGAGAGCCCTCATAGTATCCTGACTCTCCTGCAACAAGTCGCCAGCACTCGGCACTCTACTGTCACTCAGTAGCAAATCCAGAAAACTCGGCGCCTCATAACCGTACAACGCCATGAAAGGGGACATCTGAATGGTCATATGGAATGTCGTGTTGTAACAATACTCGCACAAATGAATCCATTTAACCCATGCTTTCTGCTGCCCTGCGATATAGTTCCTAAGGTAACCCTCCACCCATTTATTCACTATCTCCGTCTGCCCATCAGTCTACGGGTGGTAACTGGTGCTCGGTGTAAGCTCAGTCCCACATAGTCTGAACACCTCCTGCCAGAAGTGACTCAAGAACCGACTATCTCTGTTGCTCACTATGCTCCGAGGCAACCCATGTAGTCTAAATACCTCACGGAAAAAGACCTCTGCCACCTGTGTAGCTGTGTAGGTAGTGGTAATCGGAAAGAAGTGGGCATACTTCGTCAGCCGATCCACAACCACATATATGCAATCCCATCCTTGGGTTTTAGGCAAGCCCGTAATGAAGTCCATCGACAGGCATTCCCACTTCTTGTTAGGAATCGCAAGTGGCTGCAATAAACCTGCCAGGTACGTGTTCTCCTGCTTGTTCTGCTGACAAACAGGGCACTCACGCACATACTGAAGAACATCTGCCTTAAGTCCTTTCCATGTGAATCTCTCTCGAATTTTTCTATAGGTTTTGAAATACCCAGGATGTCCTGCAGTCGGTACATCATGAAAGACTCGCATGATAATGTTCTTCACCCCTGAACCTAGGACTAAATAAATCCTGTTCTTGTAAATGATCAAGTCATTCACAAGCGTATATCGAGTGTCAATCATCGATCCCTCTACAATGCTGGATGCCCATGAATCCTTGGCATACTCTGCCACAATCATATGCCTCCAATCCTCCGAAATGTGAACCATAGAACTCAAATAAGGCCTGCGTGAAAGAGCATCAGCTACTATGTTCTGTGTACCTTTGATATACGACATATCCAAGTCATAGGCCTGCAATTTACTAACCCACTTCTGCTGACGATCATTGAGATCTCGCTGCACTAAGAAGTGTCTCAAACTGTTGTGGTCAGTTTTGATGCAAAATTTGCTGCCAACAAGATATTGCCTAAATTTTGCTAAGGTATGCATTATAGCGAGCATCTCCTTATCGTAAATGTTGTAGAGTCTCTCTGGCCCTCTGAGTTTACGACTCTCATACACAATAGGGTGCTTGTCCTGCATAAGCACCGCTCCAATGCCCTCACCTGATGCATCGCATTGAAGCTCAAAAGGTTTCGAAAAGTCAGGTAGTGCCAACACTGGGCACGTGGTCATCAACTCCTTAAACCTCATAAAACACTCCTGTGCCTCAGGAGTCCAACAAAATGCACCCTTTTTCAATAAATTTGTCATAGGGGCTGCATGGTGTGAATAACCATTCACGAATCTGCGATAGAACCCACACAAACCTAGAAATCCTCGCAGCTGTGTAAGGTTTGCCGGAGTCGGCCAGTCTATAATAGCGCGGATCTTCTCAGGATCCATCCGCACTCTCTCTGCACTGATAATATGACCTAAATATAACAATTCGGTCATCCCCAAATCACATTTGGACTCCTTGGCGTACAAGGAATCCCTCTCCAGAATACTCAACACAGTCTCCAAGTGAGCCAAATGCTCCTGCCAAGTCCTGCTGTAAATAAGGATATCATCGAAAAAGACCAACACAAATCTCCTCAGCAGTGAATGAAAAACCCTATTCATGGTGCACTGAAAAGTAGCTGGCGCATTAGTGAGCCCAAATGGCATCACCACAAACTCGAAGTGCCCACAATGACAACGGAAGGCAGTCTTCTCGATGTCCTGCTCACGAACCCTGATTTGATGATATCCTGACCTTAAGTCGATTTTAGTGAAGTAACATGCACCATGGAGCTCATCAATAAGCTCGTCTATACGAGGTATTGGATACCTGTTTTTGATCGTCCTCTTATTCAGGACTCTGTAGTCAATGCACATGCGTAAGGTGCCATCCTTCTTTACCAAAACAACTGAAGAAGCGAATGGTGATTTGCTAGGTGGAATGTGACCCATAGCAAGTAACTCCTTGATCGTTTTCTCGATCTCATCTTTCAGCCGCTTGGGATGTCTATAGGCCGTAATCATAACGGGCTTAGCGCCCTCCTGAAGCTCAATAATATGCTCAATGCCCCTGTCTGGAGGTCTCCCTGGTGGAATATCACTGAATACCTTATCATGCTTGATTCTCAACTGCTGTATGTCAGGATGATATTCAGTCTTCTACTGTCCCTCCTGTATAGGTGCCAATGTGCACTCAACAGCCCACTCTACCATGTCGTGTCGCATGAGCCTCTCCATCCGACGAAAATAAATTGTTTTGATGTTGCTGTCCCGAATTGCCTTAAGGATATGTGTCTTCCCATCAACATCAAAACGGATCTCCATGTCCTTGAGACGAAGAGTGACTTCCTCAAGTGAATGAAGCCACTTCATGCCCAAGACCAAATCAATATCTCCCATGTTAACTACATAGTAATCAGCCTTGAACTCATAATTGTTCAAGCGTAAAAGGAGATCCTTAATCATGCGTTCACACCTAAGAGTATAACCGTCGGCTACCTTAACTCTAATGCCCTCGAACTCCTCAGTGATGAGTCCGCGTTTCTCAACGAATCTAGCATCAATGAAATTGTGTGTGGCTCCTGTATCGAGAAGGGTAATGACCCTCTGTCCTACCAACACTCCACGAATCCTGAATGAGCCCTCCTGCTGAATGCTAGATAGGCGTGCCTCCTGTATCTAAAGTTCTGACTCTGTCTCTGCCTTAGGCTCTGAAGCCTTTGACTCTGACTCCTCAGCACTCTCCTGCTGTTCGGAATTTTCAGATTCCGAATCCTCATAGTAAGCCCACATCACTCAATTTGCCTTGCCCTTAGGCCTCAAAGGACAATCGTGATTGGCATCATAGGGACCTTTGCAGTAGAAGCAAAGCTTCTTCCTGCGTAGATCATTAAGAGCCTCTCGATCCAAAGATGGTGTTGCTGATTTACCCTTCGAATCGTTCTTAGAATCTGATTTTTCTTTGTTAAAATCAGACTTCTCTCTGTTTCTGTTAAAGCCCTTATTGTCCCTGAAAGAAGAAGAACCTCTGGAGTTGAATCTACTGGATGGTGCTGCCAACTCCATACTACGTTCCTTCTTCATCGCTTCCTGTAGCGAAGGAGGATCAAAGGCTTTGATCCAGCCTCTCAACGGTTTCATCAATCCCTCCATGAAGAGCACTACTAATCGTCTCTTTGAAATATTCGGAACCATAACTGATAACTTCTGAAAGTCACCAATATAAGACT
The DNA here is from genome assembly GCA_007258455.2 of Sequoia sempervirens. NCBI lineage: Eukaryota > Viridiplantae > Streptophyta > Pinopsida > Cupressales > Cupressaceae > Sequoia > Sequoia sempervirens. Next base: position 31,602 of record VDFB02104548.1, on the reverse strand, counting down.
CCAAGCTGCCACTTTGTCTCAACTGAGCCAAGTCTCTAAAGTAGGATTCTGGATCCTTCCTGTCAAACCGCTCCACCAACCGATCAACAAACTCCTGATATGATGTGATTCGGTCATGCTGGAGTGTCACCATCCCGTGGTGCCACCAGTCGTAAGCTACTCCCTCCAGATGTAGTGTCGCATACCTGATTGCATCTCTCTCAGCCATCGGACGCAATGTGAGAAATGTGTCTAACTTACTAATCCATGCCTGGGCTGTCACCTTACCACTACCATCGAACATCGCTAGATTCAGCCTGTTCGTAGCATGTTTCAGGTCATGATTCTGGTGTCTAGGTCTCCAATCCTGTCGACCTCTGTGATGCTCTCTCCACTGTGTAATAAATATGTCAAAGGTAATCCTCTCTCTGACGTCAGGTGGTACTAACTCCCATTCCTCGTTCGCTGCCATAAGGGTATCTGCGAACAACTCCTCGTGCTCCTCACTTGCAATAGCCTCATCGGGATCCTGTCTCATAAAAGTAGGCCTAGTAGGCCTATCTGCTGTCCGTGAAACAGTCCTGGGTGCTCTCTGAGATCCTGCATCACTCCTGTTATCCTCACGCTGTGGTGACGGTCTCCTCGGTGTACCCAACCTCTGGATTGCTACCGCCAACTACTGTAGCACATCGTTGGATTGTCGTTGACCTGCTCGTAAGTCTCTGAGAATGTCTAAAACCTCTGCATCGTCCTGATCTCTGGGATTATGTGGAACCTCTATTCTAGGATTATTTGTTCTGTCAGCCATGTTTTCCGGCTGCCGGATCGAACCCTGTTGCCTGTCAATCAAGGCTCGCCTGCGTGTGTAATACCTGTGAGACCCAATCTGTTGTGGCTGCATAAGACTGCTAAACCCTCAGGATGGCAAGATTTAGCTCTGATACCACTATAGAAACCCTAGTTTCCCCGTTTTCTGCATCTGACTGTTTTTTGATAGTTTTGTTTGTATTTTGATTTTTTTGATGTTTTTGCATGAATAATAAAGAATGCGATTTTTTCAAGAATTGAATAATAAATTCAATATAAAATGCTACAGTATCAATATTGATGGCAATACAAGATCTACTGAAGCCAAATCATTTATTGAACTTCTGGATTTATTACAATAGAAATCCGATAACATGCAACAAAGGAAACAGCATTATTTTAATAAAAAAACCTGGTATTTGCAGCAAGATGAAGAATACCCTTGATCTGGTACAGCAGCAATGAATAACCCTTTCTCCCTCCGTCAAACGATCCAAAACAATGCCAGATGCATAGGCGCCCCTGTTAGTGGTGACAGACTGAAGAGATGGAAGGCGTTTTGCTTGATCTTGAAGGTATGCCCTTTTCAATGATGGTACGGCCTGGTACAAAACAATACGGCCTTGAAACAGCAGCAAATAACAAATAAAAAGTACGGCTCCCTCTAGAATCTCCAGATCTGAAGAAATAGGCGCCTCAACTATATAAACCCTCTGGATGAATAGCTAATCAAAAACCCTGAATATTTCTTGTCTGTGATGCTCTGTAACTTCTTCTGAATGAAGAAATCTCTTGCCTGGCAATAAATCGGAAGATATTTCACAACCTCTGAATTGCTTTCACTGGAGATGGCTCGTTCCCCAATGCTCTGAGACTGAAACCCTTGGCTTCCGTGCTCTGGACGAAGTCTTGCTCAAATTTCAATAATCAATAACATAATGGCTCGACTTTCCAAGCAAAAACCTTATCCTCTTGAAAAAGTGCGAATTCCTTAAAAATAGGGATCATTAAAGTAATTCGACTTTTCTTGTTTAATTTTTCAATAGTCTCTGATCAAATTTTTAATTATAAAATATAATCTCAAATGGCCCCTTCCATGATGGGCGACCCCTTCAGCCAAAATCACTTAAGTTATAATATTTAAAATATTATAACTTTATAATATAAGCTCCAATAATTAATATTTAATTAAATCAATTAAATATTAATATCTCTCTCAATATTTACCCGATGCATGAGCCGTCTGAAGCTGATGAATAAGGAAGTGATTCTGCACGTGATCAATCCATACTGCTAAAAATATGTGATGAGTCAAACTGGACTTGACTCAAAACCCCCAAATCTAATTCTGGAAATTCTCTTTGAAACCAACACAAGGTGGCTGGAAGGTTTGCTCTGATACCACTGTGATGAACCGGCACACTGCCTCGATGATTTCACGGTGCTTGTAGGTCTGATTTGTGTTTGTTTCTTTTATGTTTTTCGTGTTTTGATGATTGATGCCAATGATACACATGAATTTAACAAGCATATGCATGTAAATGGAACACAAGATATACTAAACTAATATGACAACTCAAATAATGTCTTGATTTAATTGCCAAAACACTTTCTTCATACATAATAGATTGCATCCAAGATATAACTTTTATTAGGTTTCAACGGGATACATCAATTAACATAGATTTTAACTTACAGCCAAATATCACTGTGAATAGTGATTTGCTACAGTACCCGCGCCCAACAAAAGGCACAAACAAAATTACATACAAGTTTCTCCCAACGAAATCTTGATGGAATGTCTTCTATTGACTGGGGCGCCCACTTTAGGAGTGAAATCAGCCACCATAGAGAGGCGTTTCTTTTTCTATGAGTAGAATAAACCCTTGAAAAGGACGGCTGGCTATAGATGCTAAAATCAGCCTTCAAAACTTATAAAAATTGTAAGGAACTACCTTTGGATAGCGAATGGCGTCACTAGCAGCAAGTCTCCTTCCGAAAGATGCCTCCAACAAATTGTAATCAGCAGATTCGAGCTCCAATGCAGCAACAAGAAAAGTAACCAGCAACTTTAGGGTGGTCTTTCACACCGCCAAGAAGCTAAAATCCTAACTACAAGCCCAATCCAGGCTTACCCACTGCAGAAATCGGGAAACCCTAGTTTCCTTCTCTCCCAAACTCCACACTTCAAGTTTCAATCAACAAAATATCATCAAGCATAAGGGGGTCGAACTTCTCTTCTTCCTTTTATAATTTCTCATTGAAAACACTATTCATTAAAATGGCACTATTCACTTAAGTTGTTCTATTTTTACTTTATCAATGAATAGTAACTGAAAAATATAAAGTGACCCCTTGAACTAATAGGCACATGACCCCCAAAGTCTGGAAAGGTGAAACGATGATGAAGATCAATATTTCAAGCTCCCATAACACGCCAAATGCACAATTCCACCATGTCACCAAACTCCAGATACCAAATAAGCAAATTTCCGACCAGTTGCCCGGACAAGTGACCCTCTATCCAGAACCATTAGCCTACGAGGGTTGATGTTATAGGCTAATCCACCATGTCTGATGCTCGCGAAAGAATGGGGACATTACAAAATAGTAGGGGTCCCTCGCTGAGTGCCAAATACTGCTAAAAATAGCAACTCAGGCTAAAAGTGTCTGAATGAGCCCGAACGAAAGCCAACTGATCAAATACTGACAACTGAAGTTGAGCCAAGCTCCATCAAGACCCTCTATCCATCCTATCAGCCTACGAGGGTCGCATAATAGGCTAATCTTGTACTCTGAGAGATGTCAACTAGAAAGGGACATGACAGGTTATCCGTGGAACGAGTGCTACTAGATTCCGTGATAACAATGAGCAATGATGTGAAGAAAACAATGGCTAGAAATGGATAGATTGTCTTTGTATTTTCAGACCAGCAACTCCTCCAAAACAAATCTAGAAATGAAGCTCCAAAATGATGCCTTAGTGTTGTGACGTTTTTCACACATCGCCCCATTGCAAATGGGGACCCCCTAATTTTGGCTTTGCTTTTGGTTTGGTGTTGGTTTGTTTTTGCTGTTGTCTCTCTCTCCTTCTGTCTATCCTTCTGGGGACGTTCCCGTCTTTGAGCCTAACAAGTGAAATTTGGCCAAGTTTGGAATTAGGGTTTCATCTTTTCTGGTCAGTCTGAGGTCGAATGAAGTGAATAAATTGAAAATTGAGACTAACTTTGTTGTCAGTATGCTTCCAGCAAGCTCTCAGCTAAGTTTCATCAAATTCCGAGTACTTACTATTTTTAGTAAGTCTGCAGTTACAGGCAATCCGTCAGCATTCTTGAGATTCCAACAGTCACACGGCATTCAAAGCACATCAGGCTACTCGCATGCAAAATTTGAGCTGAAACGGATAACTTACTATTTTTAGCAATCCGACTTCCGGGACCAATTTTAGGGCTTAGATGCAGAGTTTTTCTTTACATGTCTGCATATTCCTTCTAGGTTTTTCGAGACCTTCACGATGATATAACATGCAAGATGAGACGACCACTTTCAGAATTCAGTCTTCCGAGGCTATTTTTAGGGTTTGCATGTCAGAGTTTCTTTTGCATGTCGGATGATTCCTGGTGGGTTTTTCGAGAGCTTCGCGATGGTATGACATGCAAACGAAGATACTCGCTCAGTAAGGAACTTGCTATTTTTAGCAGGTGTGTCTCGGCAGCTGCTTCCTAGCAGTTTAGAATCACGAACTGATCGCAGTGCCGCAGAAACGTAGACAAACAGAGATCATTTGATACGCATGCAGAGCAAATTAGGGTTTCCAGCTTTGGGACCCAAAAAGAGGAGCAAAAAGTCAGAATTTTCGAAAACCGGTGTAAACCACCGCGATCAGCATTCTTCAGGCTATCTGCTGGTGAAATTTCAAGTCGAACGGAGCACTTACTATATATAGTAAGTCAATATGGAAACTGGCTAAAAATAGTAAGTTAGGCGCATGCGTCAATGTCAGCCAGCAGGTCACGTGGTGAGGAGTGCCTCATTCAAATTTCAAGTCATTCTGAGCTTCGGAGATGCAAAATCAGAAGACTTACTATAAATAGCAGGGCATGAACGCTGGCAGAGGAAGGTAAAAAAATGTCTAAGTCTGAGTCTCATCCTGTAGGTACCTCAAAATGCGCCATGCCTACCTTCAGGGTGATGGAAAGTATTCCATGAAATAAGTTCATCCTCTTGCCACCTCCAAATGCGCCCAACTCAAAGTGGATGACTTCAAGAAAATTTTCTAAGGCAAGCTTCATTCTGCTTCCATAGCAAAATGCGCCTTGATGACATGGAATAAAATCTAAGTGATTAGCTTCATCCTGCACACATAGCAAAATGCGCCCAGCCCAAAGAAGTAGCATGTTCAAAACATTCTAAGTGTTTCATCCACCTCCAGGGGTAAAATGCGCCCAAAGTGCATGAGTCAAAAAGTCAACAATGTTCATCCAGTACCTAGGCCAAAATGCGCCCACCTTGAAGCAAGAGAACTGGAAAATTTTCTAAGTGTGAAGATATCCTCCACCACCCTCCATTTGTGCCCATCCTTCACCCTTGCTAAAATGCGCCCAACATCCAAAAGGTCAAAGAAGTCAAAGGATTTTCATCCTTCAAGAGGTGCAAAATGCGCCCAAAACATGCCATATGAAGACAAAAATGAAGAAGTTGAAAAGTCACTTAGGCGTTGAAAAGGTTCCATCCTCCTCAAGGCAAGAAATGCGCCATGCAAGCTAGGAAGAAGACAAAAGAGGTTGACTTTCTCCTCTCTCCTTTGAATGCGCCTATATGAGGGCATGTGAAGACAAAACATCTCCATGAAAAGGTATCCATGCAAATTTAGAAGGAGACAAAGGCGTTGAAAATCATGTAATGGATAAGTCAAAGGTGGCGTTTAAAGTTTATCCTCCTTCAAGTATGAAATGCGCCCAAAGGGAAGAGAAAATCATGAGATCATAAAATAGGTTTTCAACTAGTCAAAAGGGAGACTACTACAGGATGTAAAAGAACCTATGTACCCAAAATTTTGGAGAATTTGGAATAGAACGAGGAAACTAATGATAGAGTTTGGACATCGGAACAACAACAGGAAATGTCGGAAGAGAAACCATTATAAACTTGGAAAAATAGAGTGCGAAACTACATGGAATGTGGCAAGGTAATGACTAGTATACCAAGAAATGAAGACCGAATGTCATCATCAGGTAAGTCATGTATACTCTCTTGAGATTCCAGAGGAAAAATGGTAGAACAAGAGACAGATCAATCTGTCTATGTTAGTATAACTGACATAATGTTCAAGTAGACAAACTCATCAATAAAACCAACGTTTTTGGAAACTTGACTTATAGGATATATGGTCCTAAATAATATATTGTGGGCAAGTAGAGGCTTAGTAATCCTGAGAGGTTATCTCAGTTTAGCAATAATGACAAGGTTGTGTAAACCCTGATCGTACTACAAAAATGGATCGAATGTACAATATATTATTATGTATAGTCAATATAAGCAAAGATGGTAGAATAAGTCTTGAATGATTTATAAACTTCTAAAATTGAAGTTTGGACCATTTTATGAAATAAAAGGTTAAAAACTCAATTAAGCTAAAAAAGGCTTAGAAATGAGTGAATTATAGACTCGATAAAATGTCAAAAAGGAGTAATAGATTGAAGTGATCAATGAAACTTTGTGGTACAAAGCTTACGTATGAAGCAATATCAAGATTTGACAGGTGTCTAGGAGTAAAGTTGTGCTCGAGATGGACAAGTAATCATCTACAAGTACTATATGGTAATGATAAATGAATGTGTAAGTAACGGATGTACTTGGTTTATGAGTTGTCTAAAAGTGTAAATACCAAAAGAGAAGGATTGGACCCACGATGTAGTGTACAATGCATCGACTTTCCTTTTTCTATATGGATTATGCTAAAGATAAATTCTTAAACCAGTGATTTCCGATCACTGTGTGTGTAGTGTGATTTATAGTTACTATTATAACTCAAAGGTATATATGTGTTAAAACTCTTTGGGAGAGTAAGTATGTGTGAAGCATACAAGATTTCCCTATGCAATAGTGTAAAAACACTTGAAACAAGTTCTAGAAAGAACAAGAATGCCACATAGGTTAAATGCTTTATAAATCTTGCATATTCTGTGAATTGTAGGTAACACTTTGTTCAACTTTAACAATATGTTGAAAAACTATACCTCATCGAGGATGATGATTCACAAGGGGGGAAGTATGTTACATCCCAAATTGTGACGTTACAATTTACCATCGCTAGATAGAGTAAATGTGAATTCTAGAGGTGAATTAATGATGCTTGTACCTTGTTTTCAATATGAATGATGTTTCATTTGATGTTATTCTTGGTGAAATACTGCATAAAGGAGAATAGAAAGTTATTGATTTAAGAATAATCTAACTTTTGAAATGTTTCATGTATTCTGCTTTGTTATGAGCATATGACTGCCGATGTCATGTCGTGGTGTGCAGGTATGAAGACTGATCCTCCGGACAGAGGAGAGATATCACTCGGGGAGGAACTTGGTCGGGTAAGCAGTAACGAGTACCAAATGAGCATACACACACGTCAGTATAGGTTCTAAGAAACCAAGTCAGTTATGTTGGTCTAGATAAGTCATCCTTAGGCTTGGAGTTATGTTTACTTCTTTATGCTTTGAAAAGTGATGATTACTTATTTGTCTGACTTACTATGCTTTGACCATGATTTGGAAAAACGTGAATGGATATACGTTAAATGGTCAAGTGAGTATGTGTATACGTGTATGCGTATCCATATGAATATACATGTCAAATACATACATATGCTTGGCAGATGGATATGAACATTTGTACATAATGACATGATATACATACATTTATCTGTATACTGCATACAGAGAAATACATACTAATAATAATATTATATTATTATTCCCTGTTGACTTTACGTATATATATATATATATATAAATATCGGGTTGCTGACTGGCTCACGATATATTTATATATTTGTTAAATATATATTTAAGTAATAACGATTATATATAAAATTATTATAGTTATATTAAATATAAATATTTAAAATACTCGGGTATTTAAATATTTATGTATTAATATATTTAAAGACTATAATAGTATTTTATAATAAAATAAATAGGGGAACTATATTTTGTCTAAGGGATTTACATATATATTTATGTATAAATATATAAGGTGATTATTTAAATACATAAGGAATGTATAAATAATAATATATTTGTATATTTTATTAATTAAATGTATTAATATTAAAATTAATATTTATTTATATATAAATACGTTTATATATAAATAAATATTAATGTTTAAAATAATACATTAATAAATAAAAAAATACAATTTGAAATTATTAAAAACAATTTCAATTTCTAAAGAATGAAATTCGCATTTTTTTATGGAAGGATTAAATTCGCATTTTATATTTTAAGTGTTTAAAAGTGGAAGTTAAAATATTTGAAATAGAAAATACTTTATAGTGTAAAAATGAATATAATTTAAAAGGCAAAATTTGAAGAAAGCCTTTCACGTGAAACTTGCGGATGAAAGGAAAAAAAGACGCAGAAATAAGAGAAATGAAATTGCGCATGGAGAAAACTCGCGCCTGAAATGGACGGCTTGGACCAGGTCTGAGGAGAGGCGTAGTTATTGTTATTAAACCATAGATAATGGCGACGTGGCAGTATAGCAACCTTGACCTAAAACGCAGCAAGAGAATTTTTCAATTTCTGACGCCTGGCAAGAAAAACGTGACTGTAGATTTCGTTTTTGTTTCAAGTTGAAATGTTCTTCGAATTGCTGGCTGTATAGGAGTTGAATCATCACGAAAGAACATGACTAAAGGTTTAGATGCATGGCAGGTATCACTTTGACTGAGTAAATATTGAAATTTGTCAATATTCATTTCCAGAAATGGGGAAGTTGTTTTAACTGCGACCTATAAATACCTCACAAGCTCTCATTCGAATTCACTTGGAATTTTTCTCTTCTTTGACGTTTTTAGAAAGAGTTTATCCACTGCAAATATTGTGAGTTTGTGCTAGTTATCTGTTTCTAGTGTTTCAGTAAGTGCTGTGTATTCTCAGTATAATTTACTGTGAGATAATAATAAAATTCTTTAATTGGAGAATTTCTGCCTGAGGTTACTGTTGGCTAAGAGCAACAATAGAAGATTTCTGGAGGGGTATTACTGGAAAAGGAGCTTAAAACAAGCATGATTCTGAATTTAAAGTTTAAAACTTTAAAGTTAATTTTCTTTACTGTCTTGTATTTGCTGTCTGTGTTGGATTAAAAATAATGAATTGTTTTAGTAGTCATTTGTTGTTTATAATCTTGTAATGCATAATGATTTAAAAGAATGTCATTTTATGCATGGGTAAGGTTAGGGAATATCAATACAGTTAAAGGGATAACTTATTGTATTTCATTATATTCAATTTAAGAAGATTAAATTGGGAATGGGATTTTGAAAATAAGAGATTTAGTGTGATTAAGAAGGTTTAGTAGAAAATTGAGGGTTTTGGAAAGAAATGATTCTATTTGGTTATATGCATTTGATTGTTTTTGCAAACTTGTATGATCTCTATAAGGAGAATACGTAGATATACTACTAGGATCGAAATGAAGGTCTAGTCAAGTAAGGTCTTTTAGCTTAGGTTATTAGATAACTGAATAAGCTAAGTACTCCTAGGACAAAGATTTCCTGAATAGGAGGAATAAAATAAAGACACTTGTAGACTGTTCATCTCCATTAAGTTAGTATGATTGTAGGATGTCTGGGATGACGGTTTCATCCATTGAAGGACAAAACCTATGCGTAGAGTAAGGAAGCCTCAAGTCAAATCGGCCCTGAGTAGTGTTTATGATAGATGACCTTCATTCGAAGTACTGAATGAGAATACTTTGGCCAAAGTAGTGAAATGTGCCACTTAGACGTGAGAGTTGAGACTACACTGTCAGTTCATTGTGATCCGGGTACTAGATCGAGATTGTGAAATAGCAAGGTTCTAGTTGTGTAGGACACAGCACTATGCTCAGTTGGTAATCGTTAAAGGATACCCTACCAATCTCTTCTTCGAAGGGAGGGTCGTTCATTGTAAAATGATCGTGCGGGGGACCGCATTATAAGTCCGTGGTTGGCGGAAAAGCGCCCGAGTGATGTTTCTCCTCCACAGCAAGCGGCCGATGTACCAAGATTTGGAAGGAAGGACTCCTGGACATTCTTACTTCTATTTGTGCAAAAGCTTACGAGCTATGTATGTAATGGTATTACTTTTGAACTCTGATTTGTATTTGCAAAAGAAATGGAATTCGTGTGGAAACATGTTGTAACTTGTACGTATTTATCAATAAAGAAAGGAATTTTTTTATTGTATCGTCTTTGTTACTTGATACCTTTACATGTTTTAAGTGAGAATTGGAAAGTTTTTAATTTATGCAGAATTGGGTCGTTACAGTGGTGAAGTTAAATGTTCTTCATGATGATGAAGTGCGCCTAATGTTTAAGTGGAGAATGTTGCAAGGTGTTGAATAATACATGCCTAGGCGTTGGAAGTTGCCAGATGAAAAATGAAATATGTTAGGCTTGATATGTGCCTTCAAGGAAAATTTTCCAAGTGAAGCAAAATAAAATTTTCCTCACCACAGGCAAGGTGACAAAGTTGAGTAAAATTTCCTAAGGAAAAATTTTCAAGGTGATCAAAAATTTTCTAAGGCACAAATATTTCCTCCTCTAGAAAATACACCTAGACTCTAAGGAGATAAGATTTTCCTGAAGTCCGAGTGAAATTGCTAGCGATGAGGTCAGAAGGTGCCAACATTGCAGGATGAGTTAAAATTTTCCAAGTCAGAGCAAAGGAATACTTCAGGATCGAAGAACAAGAATAAATTTGGTGAAATAATATTTTTTTAAGGTGCAAAATTCAAGAAAATTAAATGAACCCGTTCGTTGTGCACCCATGAGTTTGACGCGTTCTGAAGAAAATTTTCTTCTGGGTATTGAAGATTATCGATGAGGAGTTGATTTTAAAGTCTTCCATGCTTCGCTGTGGCCTTCAGGATGAGGATTTCAAGTGGGCACTAGGTTGATGAATTTTCTAAGGTAAAAGTTTGAAAAATTTTCTAAGGCAAGAAAGGAAAAGATGTTGAAATATGTCGCCTTGGCAGATGACTTTGAAGTTAGGAGCCTAGATATTTTTTGATCAAATTCCGGATGAAAGCATTTTTCTCGAGTCAGAGTTGGATGAAATGTTAGAGTGAAGTGCGCCAAGAAGAATACAAGATGGATTGGAAAATTGGCTAAGGCATGAAGAATTTGAACGCAAAATTGGCTAGTGAAGACAACGAACCCTTGGAAGTTAGAGCATGAAAATCAGGTAAGTAAGGTGAATTTATATTATGATGTGTTCTAATGCTCTTCTCCTTGCTTGTTTTGCAGGAGGAACGTCAAGGTTAGGTGGTGATGACTTAAGTGATGAAGCAAATACTCCAAGACTACATTTCAACCTCGAAGGAAGAAAGTTGCAAGAAAATGGCTAAGTGTTGAGACTTAGTATAACTCAAGATAGAGAAAAGAGTAGAAGTTCGAGCAAGGTTGAAGAACAACATCAAGAAGAAGATCAAGAGCAGTCGAACTCCAGATTCTATCAAATTTTATTATCTAAGGAGGCAATCTTAGAGACTCTTTTACCCTCCTCCAAGCAATCAACAGAATCGGCTGAACGCGAACAACGGAGCAGTGTGAACGCGTCTACAAACGGGAATCTTCTAGAAGGATGGTGGACATTAATTGCTCATTTATTGCCCCACTCCCCATAATGGCAGTTTTTAGGGCGAATCTTGTTTAGGGCTAAGGTGGCACAATCCGGGCCATCCAGCCGATTGTAATCTGAGCCGTCCGTTGGACTTGGCCAACTATAAAAGGGGGGAGTCCCCCTTCATTTGTACATTCAGTAGACAGTAGAGAAGATTAGAATAGACATAGAGTAGAGGGACAACTTAGAAGTAGCTTAGTATAGATTAATAGTGTAGTTTGAAGAAGAGGGAAAGTTTTCCCTTTGAAAACTTTGTAAGAAATTGTTGTGAACACTCTCTCAATAAAAGAGTTTTTCATTGATGGTGAATTTCGTCTGTGTTGTGAGTAGCTAGCAAGGTTTCTTCGTCCTTCGGATTCAATGGTAGCTCAAAGTAGTATAATTTTCATTCCATGCAAGTAGATGTTAGTTGTGGAATGTGGCGTTTGATCTAAGCAACTTCGTCTATCCATACCACTAGTGTATTTGTTGATGGTGAATGCGCCTTGTGTGGTCAACTGGAAACGTTTGGGCCTAACTTCAATCACAATTTGAATGATGGTATGCGTCGTTGTGATGGTATCTTCATGTCAAGTGGTGGTTTGAACATCTTTAGTCATCTCCCTTGAAGATTGCACCGACTCCGTGGAAGTTGTCCGATGCGAGGCAAAGCGAAGTCCGGTTAGAAGTTTGCTGAAGTTGAGCTCCACATCCTACACTTAGAATAGATTTAGACTCTCTAAACCCCGCAACCACTTTAAATTCAGTACTTTCTGGTTAGAATAGGAAACCCGAACTTCATAGACAAATCTTTCAAGCATTTGAATTCCTTTCTCCGCTGCCGAACAATTCCGTAAGTCCCCTTGAAATACTAGCAAATCACATCGAGTCAATTGAGCCTATTCGCACTAAAGGAACCTTGGAGTTGAAGGCACGAACTTTCTTGCAATCTTAGCATGCGGAATACTTTGATCAAGAGAGGATAGGGAAGCCGTTGGCGACTTTATTCTGCGTTGGTGCGGTCACGAAAAACACATCAACACTTAGCAATAACCAAAACCTCTCCAATGCAAATCAGCTAGGGCAAACATGAAACCCTAGGCTGAAATAGGTCCAAAAGATGCCAAATGTAGTCTCCAAACCCTAGCTCCTACAATCTGAAATAATAATACTAAATCTAAGATTGAAATCTGCAATTCCTCCAAAACCCTAATTGCCAAAAAATGGAGGAAAATTCATATAAAATCAGGGACAGCTCCAAAAACTCTAAAACCACTTTTAAATGATGTCAATAAGACCCTAGATCTGGCTGCCCAAGATAGAAAATGCACAAGAAGTCTTTGGCACTTCAAATCTGCAATTTAGCTCCAAAAATGGGTCCAAAACTATTGGCATTTCAATGCTAAAGAGTTTTATAAACCTTGTGCTCTCAACTGAGTTAAAAAGATAGGAATTTAGTTTACATTTCTTTTTTTACACAAAATCAGCAAAAGAGGGAGCTTCCCCTCCTAATTTGAAGAGCAGTTTATCTGTGCATAGCTGTTTGTTCCCAATATGCACTCCAAAGGTTCATTGCTCTCAACTACAACTAAGCCTACTTTATAACGCTTCTATCTCCTTAGATAAATTCAGAGCGTGAGGATTTAGAAGTAACAGGGAGTAATTTGGGTACTTAGACAAACTAGTTCTCAAAACACATTCAAAGGCTCATTGCTCTTTCAAATGTAGGCTGAAAAGGAGTTCATGAAAGTAAAACATCAAACAACGATCTAGATCTCAATATTCCCTCGAAGGCTCATTTCTCTTTTCAAGGTGTAGGCTAAAATAAAGATCATAAGGATAAGACAACAAACGATAAACTAAATCTCCAAATTTGTAGGAGACCAGGTGTCTCTCAACCCAAAACACTGTCTGAAAATACTGAGTTTTGTTTGTTTTCTGTATTTTTTTTTATTTTTTTGTAGGTTTTTGCATATAAAGAGAAAATGTGATTTTGCAAGGAAAAGACTAGAAAAATAATGTAAAATACCAGATGCATCTAAATACCAGAATACAGCGTAGATCTTGAAGCTAGATAGTTTATTCATCTTTCTGAATGATTACAATAGCGATATCTAAACATGCAAACAAAAAGGAAAGAACATTTATTGTTAAAAACCTGGTTATTGCAGCCACCATTAAATGCTGAAGGAAGGTACGACTAGCTTCACAGGTGTTGTCTCCAGTCACAGAACGGATGCAAAAGACTCTAAAGATTTAGGCGCCCTCACTGGAGAAGACAGAAGACCAAAAGGCAAGGCGTTTCACTTGCAAACAAAGTATGGCCCTTTGCTGGTACAGAAAGTACGGCCCAGCCAGCAGCAACAAATACAGTACGGCCTCTAGAAGAAAGAGCCAGATCACATAACAAGAGAAAATAAATCGCCTTATTGCTAGATGAAGGACCTCTGCTGAAACCTTGTCTGAATCGATTCAATAAGCACAACTACAACCTCTGAATGAAGTCACCATGTTTTACAATCTTCAACTGATATTTCATAGTCTCAGTATGTCAGATCTTGAAGAGGGAACGTTCCTCAAAACCTATTGATCTATAGAAACCCTGGTTTCACAAACCCCAATGCTCTCTAAGAGAAAAAAGACCAATTTGAATAATCATAACATAATGAGTTCGATTTGTCTTGGCAGTATATATACCTCCTTTCATGAATTCGACCCAAGGCATATTTTAATGATCATTTAAAGAAATGATTAATTTCGCCCTTTTTGACTTAGGACAAATATTTAATAAATGGCATCCTTTTTTTATTAATAATTAAATGCTCATTTAATTATTATTTTAACCCCTCTTTTATAAAGTATTAAATACTTTATAATTTTCCACTTAATAATTTTAATATTTCATTAAAGTGACTTTATATTATAAAGTCAAATTAATAAACCTTTTAATAATTAGTAAATGCCCAAGTAAACACCGTTTGTTCATCAGATCACCAAACTGGGTTGAAACTGAACTGACCAACTGAACCAGGTGCCCTGCTAAAAATAGCAACTCCTGCCTACCTGACTTACTATAAATAGTAAGTATTTGTAAATCACTCAGGAAACGTCTTCTAGGGCCCAAACCTGAACCAACTGAAGGAGTAATGTTCCCGAACATCGGATAACTACCTCAAGTGATCCTCTACACACATCTGTTAGCCTACAAGGATCAGAATGATAGGCTAACCTCTAATCCAGTTGTACTGACTAGGAAGGGGACATTACAAAATTCCCTCAAAGGCTCATTGCTCTTTCGAGGTGTACATCAAAACAAAGATTATGGAAACAACAAATATTGAAAGCTCTTGAAACTTTTTATCAAAGGCTCATTGCTCTTTTGATTTATTTTCTCAAACTCAATCAATGATTACACTCTTGGAACAGCAAATGGTATGAAAGAGGACAATCATACAAGATACAATCAACCAAAATATACTTGACAAAGATTGAACACAAGTACATGAACAACAAGAAATCAAGCCAAACTAGCTTGGCCTTTCGTTATCACATGTATGGTTCAAGAATATATACTACGTAACAAAGTTGAAGGCTCTTGAGCTCAACATTTTGTTAAAATGAAGTAAAGTTAAAATACAATGAGTAAGGTTGCTCTTATTTATAGACACTCAAAGGAGTAGGGAACCCTAAAATCTCCTTGAGTTAACATTCTATATCATTTCAAGATTCATAGGATGATATATGTGGCCATTAATACATCCCCAAGAACAGTCCCTACATTTGGGCTGCAAAATTAACCGCTGACATCCATTTGCAACCTTTCACAAAAATTTAGAAGCATTGTAAGATAAATAAGTAGCATAAATGTTGTTCATTCTTATGTCAAGTGTGATTTATTTATCATACTTTACATTTATTAGCAATGAAAAAGCACCAAAGAAATGTTGATCAGTATGTTAACCACTTCATGTCTGGCACCTCAAAGAAGTGATTAAGGTATTCTAAAGCTCACTAAAAGATGAAATTTCAATTCCAAGCTAAATTCAAGGACTTTGAGGAGCAGCATCTATAAAAAGTTCAAAATAATGTAATATAAATACTAAGTAAAACAATTTTAAATAATTGCCAAAAAGTAGATGGCTCAAATATCTTCCTGTTATCAATTAATAATACGTATTCATGCACAAAAGGTAGCAGATGCTTGTAAAGTCACTTACAGGAATTGGTTGATCCTCCCTATGTGAAGTAAGAGCCTGAAAAGCTTTTGGCTCTAAAACTGGTGCTTCACGCCTAGACAGACCTTGAAGCTTTCCCAAATGTCTCTCTCTCCATGCTGAATTTTTAATTACCTGAGTCCATAAACAGATATTCTTCTTAAACATTTTTTCCAAATCTCCACAAACATGTATTATATGACTGTGACAATAAATACATTCAGACAAGTTGGCCTTAAGGAAATCGCTCTTCATTCCCCTTTCATAGCCTTCTAAAGTCCAATCACTGCATTTCTTGCATGAATAAAGTAATCCACATATGATTTGCCTAGGTATGTATTCTAGTGATCCATGAATGTCAAGTATCAACAAGGCTGTCAACAAAATACAACAGAATAATGTATTGGAATGCACATCACAAGTTTTTCTATAAAATCAGTACTCTTTATACAAGTTCTCCAATAGTTTTATTCTATCACTCACAAAAGGCTTAGAATTCCATGCCAACCATGTGAGTTAGGGTTAAACTTCTATCTTTTGATTCATATTAACAAAGTTAAATATTGTTTGTACCTGGTTTTTAATTAAAATTGTCTATAATGATGTCCCAACCAACCAAACCTAGAGTGGACTGTTACTCATAATTTGAGTATTCACTCGAGGACCAACAACCAAGTTCAATGACACAACCAGAATAAGCATCAATACCAATGAACCTGTTCTGTCCTTATATTCATAAGATCGGATACGGAAAATAATGCCCTGATGACAAGATTTTTGACTTGGAGATCATTTACCATGACATGAATTCTCTTTAAAAGCATAGCCTTAGGTGAACAGTCTCTTGTGGCTGAAATTTGCCATATTATATCTGATTTCTCTAAAATATTGATGTTTACAAAAGGTTTTGGAATTGGGACCACTGCTTTTCATACTAAGTCACCTTTTCTCTTTTTTGACTCTATCTAGGACAACATATCAGCTTCACTGCACTATTTGATTACCATTCCCCAAGGCTCTCTATCTTAAGCAGACCCTTGCTCTATTATTCCTTTACTTTCATATTGAGCATTAGGATTTTCAAAAAGCAATCATCCATTGAAAGGAAAATAATGCTCTAGAACCCAAACTCTCATAGAAAAAGATCCACTTGAGCAGTTTATCTGGTGGAAAAAAAGAATCTGTATTAGTGATGCCAGAAATGCATAAGGCCAAAATCTACCACAGGAGAAATCAAGATAGGAAAAGTCATAAAAAATGTGATCAAGTAGATCATTGTGCAATCAAGAGGAACATAAATTGTCTATTGCCAAAGATGTTTAGTGGTCATTGTGCAAATGAGATGGTTGTGGGTGCTTTATTACCAAAGATGTTTTCCAGTCATGAAAAATCTATTAACTGTCTGCCACATAAACTTATTAAACTTTACTCACAAACTATACCTTTATGTATTCCCTTGTCTCCTAACTTCTAAAGAATTTAGATTTAATCAGTTTCTTATGGATCCTAACCATTTATTGCTTCAAACAATCAACAAACATTGGCTGTTGATCTGAATGAAGAAGTTCTGTGCTTTGATGTTTATATCTGCAATACTTCCAACCATTTTAGCAACAAAAATCTAAAGATAAGGTAAAGACTGTTTTTTAGGTCACAGCCAAAGATTCTGTATGACTCCCCTATGAAAGCCCACAAGAAGATTGTTTACATTTACCTTCTATAATTTCCTTTTTTTGTCCCAGGGTTTCTACCTAATGAAGATCAGAAGTAAATTAAACCCCGTCAATTTACCTACAATCAATGCAATCCTTTTTCTTGATTTATCCAAATTTGTTTTTCGGGCACCTTAAAAATTTATGAGGTCCTTAATAAAGGAGAACCTAGAAATAAGGTTCGCAGAGCCTTAGGCAAAAGGTCAGTCCCCATCACCCACCCCTTTGCAAGAATGGATTTTCAAAAAAAACTTTAAGACCTCAAATTCCAAATGGCTTCCATTTGGAAGAACAGACAGCCCTCTAGAGTTTATAGATTGTCAATGCTTTGGGATCAAAGCATATTTTCAGGGAAGGAACATATGATGCACTCTATTGAAATTATGTGGGGGAGTACTCATGTTATGGAGCAACTGTATGCAGGTCATGTAGGGCTATGGGGAATACTCATATAATGTGCCTGTCATACATCTAATGGATGTTGTCAAAGATTAATTAGTACTTAGCCTGCAGTATCATTTAGTCATGTTAGTTGAATCAGGCCCTATGAAGGCCATGTATAAAGGAACCAGCTTTGGTAAGGAATATCTAGCTAGTTGCCATTTGGATTTGCTATGTGGACCTTATCCATCTCAAGTGGTTTTGTGATTAAGATAATATTAGTGCTTAAGATATTGTTGATCATGTCCCAAAACGTCCTCAAGGTTCAAACAGAGGAAAAATAAGGTCAACTTGAATGGGAACTCTAGAAAGAAGAAATCTTAGGAAGGTTGATTAGAAGATACATATCCATCATTATTTCATATATTCCAGGGTGGGGGAGAAAATGCAGATATGGACACATTTTTTATTATAGATTTGCTAAAGTCATGGAGGATATCATCAATCTAAGTTTTTAAAAACTCAATACTTGGCAAAAACTCCCCTATGACTCCTCCATGATGATCTCCTCCAAGACTTTGGCAACTCTATCATCGAAAATGGTCTTCACAATCCTCCCTGCTTCAACCTTTCCATAATAAGCACCATCTAACCACCTTTTACTCACAAACATGCACATAAGGTTGGCCAATGTAGCTAATATACTCTGCAAGGTGAGTAAATTGGTGGCAAAGCATGATGTAGATGATGAAGGAACTAAAGGAAAAAGAGAAACTAGTAAAAAAAGCAAAGAACTTTTGTGCAAGGAATGTAAAGGTGAAGGTCACATCAAAAATAGTTGTCCTAAAAAAATGGTTTGTGACATTTGACAAGTTATGGGTCATTTGATAAAAGAATGCCCATACAATTTGAGTAGGAGCATGCAAGTGCTCTTCACACAAGGAGAGCAATCCACTCCACCTAGCACCCCATCGAAGCTATATAGAATAATAATGCATCTCCAAGAAACTATAGAAATCAAAGAGAGGGAGGTCGAAGTTGGATACAGTATGACTCTAAAGGTCATCCCATTGTACAATGTCGGCAATATAACAAATGAGGGCACTTTGCAAGAGACTACTATAAAAACCAAAGTGCAATGGGATTACTATGCAAATGGTGTGGACCTAGAGACCATGAAAATGTAGGATGTCCAAAAAAAAAAGGCTAGTATCAATACGATTGATGTAGAAAGGCATAATGAAGCATTGACCATTACTAGAGCCCATACAAAGAAGGTTGTATACCTAGATCCATGTACAAAAAAAGAGACTTCGTGAAGCAAGAGCCAAAGTAGAGAATCATGGCTAACAAACAATGTCACTCAAATGCAAATGTAAGTATGGTAACAAATCAATTACAATCTGATAAAATTATTGCAAGGCAAGTGCTTCAAACTACTGTACCAATTAAAGTAGTGGATTTATTACAAAGTATTTTTGAACTCCAAAATGTAATGACCAATACTATATCCGAGAAAAAAAAGATGGCCCATTTAGAATCTAGAGAATATGAAGACCCAATATACAAACCCCCATTGTTAGGAGAACAAGTGATTGATCCTATGTTACTAACAGCTAGCATGACAAAGAAAAAAAAGGTGGTGCACATGAAGATTGTTGATGTTTCAATTCACGTATTGGAAACAGACAGCTATGCATAGTTAGACTGCTCTTAAAATTAGGAGGGGAAGCTCCCTCTTTTGCTGATTATGTGTAAAAAGAATATTAAACTAAATTCCTATCTTTTTATCTCAGCTGAGAGCACATGGTTTCTAAAACTCTTTGCGTTGCAGCTGAGGTTTTCTCTGGTTTTGTAACTTCAACTACAACTAGGCCTAAACTTATAACGCTTCTATCTCCTCAAGTAAATTTAGAGCAAAGAGGATTTAGAAGTAATGGGGAATGATTTTGGTAAACACAAAACTTAAACAAACTTGTCTCCAAAACATATCTGAAGGCTCATTGCTCTTTCATATGTGCGTTGAAATAAAGTTTATGAAAGTAAACATTAAACAATAAACTTGATCTCAGAATTCCCTCAAAGACTCATTGTACTTTTGAGGTGTAGGCTGAAATAAAGAATATAAACACATAACATTAAATGACAAACTTGCTTTCAAAATTCCCTCAAAGGCTCATTTCTCTTTTTAGGTGTAGACTGAAATAAGATTATGAAAAAAAACAATATCACAAAAAGATCTTCAAAATTTGGATCAAAGCAAGGGTGGGCATATGATTTATTTCTTCAAAACTTTCCAACAACAAATTACACGTTTTGGGACAGCAAATTGTATGAAGAAGACAAACATACAACATATGATCAACCAAAATACACTGAACAAAGTGAACGGATATTGACTAGCAAAGCTTGAAGGCACAAGGGCACAACAATTTTGTTATAGTAATAACAGTTAAAATACAATGAGCAAGGTTGCTCTTATTTATAGACAAACAGAGGAGTAGGGAACCCTAAAATCTCTTTGTGTTAACAATCAGTTCTTTCCAATCAACAAGATGTATTCCTATGTCTAAACAAAGGTAACTAACAGTTAACTGGAAAGACTACCTTAGTTAACTAATTCTAAAACTAAAACTAACTCCAACTGTATAAGAAATATCTCCAAGGATAGACATGCATGAAAAGTGGACAAGTTAACTTGGAAAAGGCGTCAAGTTTAACTACTGTTCTAAATTCTATCTTTGGAAAGTGTGGTAAGCCTCAACGGATAGTCTACTCGTCATCAGCAACTTGATCAATCAAGTCCTCCAGGAAGCTATTAATTGCCTCTGCATTTGAACAACTGGTACTCTTCTGAATGACATAATGCCTCTGCAACATCACTTTTCCATCCCCAACCTGATTCTAAAAATCTCTTCTCCCTTCAGCTACCTCATTGAATCTCACTAACATCACTACAACTTGACTCATCTTGCAGTCAACAAGGTCACCGTTGAAACTACTACGGATGACGTCCTGAAATTTTGTTTGTTCTTTGAACTGTCTGGAGGATGAAGCATCGCTTTCAATCTAGGTTTCCACTTAGAAGTGGAAGGTAGTGTGGTGGTAACCGGTGGCGGCTTTGTAATTGGACTGACTACCATCCACGTCCTCTTGTTATCTAGGAATAGCCTGTTGTGCCTTACAACCCTGCTTGTCCTTTCCTCAATGGAGGTGCTCTCTTTGGCATACCAATCAACGGATCGAAGTGGCTGCAAGTCAATTTGATTTCTGAAATATGTGGGAAGTATGACTTCACCATCATCATCTGATAAACCTTCCACATCCTTTGATAAGAAATCAACGATCTGTGGAATAGTGAATCTGCTGTAATTGCACCTATTGACTTTGAACTCGTCTTCACAACTAAACCAATAATACTCCATGGTAGGTTTATGTGATGAATTGTTGCCAAGGCAAGCTGCCAAAAGACCCCAAGGGTCATATGAGCACCTTTCTATGAGAAACTTAAGATTAAGCTTCATCATTTCATTGCTCATTGACTTGGTGTCAGCTGTTGATTTGCACTTGTAATTACCCATCTCAAAAGGAAAGCTGGTAACAGACTTGCATTTATTATGCAGAAAAGTGTGTACCTCGTACAATTGCCTTAAGAACTCCATGAATACCACCTTATTTGATGGATAACGAGGTAACATGGTTGGACTGCCTGAGAAACCATATACATGAATGTAGGTAAATGTGGGGAATTGGATGAACCAATCGGCCCAATTTGCCATTGCCAATCTG
Source organism: Sequoia sempervirens (assembly GCA_007258455.2). Classification (NCBI taxonomy): domain Eukaryota; kingdom Viridiplantae; phylum Streptophyta; class Pinopsida; order Cupressales; family Cupressaceae; genus Sequoia; species Sequoia sempervirens. Next base: position 9,855 of record VDFB02104548.1, on the reverse strand, counting down.
GCTTCTGGTGAAATGCGTATATGTAACTCATGATCAAGATCCCTCACTGTGTGCATTAGGAACAGGTAATGCTTTACACAAGCGATTACAAATTTGATATTTTGTGCCAAGATGGGGAAATAAGCTGCCTCAAGTAACCTGGATTGTTCAAAGTTCTGGACTATGATGGTGTCTATGCCTGTCAATTTGTCCACATCAACCACCAGATGCACTTGATGCAAGTCGGTGTCGAGTGTTCTTATCAAAACTGATTTGGTCTTGAATTCGACTTGAGAGAATTGCATATTGAAAAACTAGAAGAATGACTAGGTACACAACTATACTTAAACAACTTTTTCGTAGAGGCTAAAAATAGCTTCATCGATAGACAGTTTTTATGAAAAATTCTGAGACGTGGGTTTTGTTGAGAATATCTTTTTGAATGGACCCAGAATGTAAGATTTTCAAAAAAATGACTTTTTCACGAACATGCAAGAACCCCTTAGAGGTAGAGGCAATGAGGCAATCTTTTCCTAGAGAAATTGACACATGGATTTTGTAGGCACTTGTGTGCTGAGTAGACCCAGAATGTCAGTTTTTGAAAAAGATGATTTTTTCAAAAACCCTAAAAATGGAGGTAGTGGAGCAACTGTTCTGGAAAAATCTGGCACGTTGGTTTTGTGGCCAATCTTGTGTAAAATGAACCTAGAAGGTTAGATCTGTGAAAAGATTGATTTTGCTTGAACATGCAAGAAAACCTAAGATAGAAGTAGAAGAAATTGTGGGAAAAAATTTCAATCTTAGAGAAGATTGAAAAAGAAGAGAACCAAAAATGCTAGAAGCTGAAGGTTATTAATTGTTGCTGCTGAAAAATGATGCTTGGAGATATGAACTTTGGAAAAATGTCCTTTTGTGCAACCTATTCTTGAAAATACAAAGAACGTTGAAAATCCCTGTCGTTTGATCCTTCAAATGTCGTAGAGAATAAAATTTTGTGTTTGGCATTTGGAGTCAACCTGCAAAAATAATGAAAAGGATGCCTAGATGCTTGTTAAATATCATTTGGAGGTGGAAGCATCAGTTAGGGTGTCCAAACCCTGATTTAGGAGTTATCTGGTGTGATTGGCTGTCAACTGGAAGAATCCCCCAAATTTTGGGACATCTAAGGCATGAGAAAGTCTTCAAAATCTGTAATTGGAGTTGACTTGGATGCCACCTTGTCAGTGTTAGAATATTTGTGAATCTTTTCAAAATTTCTTTGATAAACTGCCTCCATTTGACCCTTGATTCAAAACATCTGATTGATCCTGAGGTTTGGTTGACAAATTCATTGCAAAGCATGATCAAATCTGAGGAGATGTTCCTAGAAGCTGCAAATACTGAAAAACTGATTTTGGTGACTTGAATTCTTGGGTGCCTTCTTGAGATAAGGTGCTTTTGTTTGCCAGTGTTAACCAATTTCAGATGATTTTCAATTTCTTCAATTGACCTCCCGTGCTTCGATCTACAGTTGTTGGTGATTGATGATTCCTGTGAACTGGATGTTGAATCCATCGTGAAGCTAGAAGAATTCCGGAAAGGATGACTAGCTTAGCAAGCTCTGAAAATTGTTTTGGGAGGCTCAAATTCCTAGGCGCCCTTGGCCTGCAAGGGCGCTTTTTTGTTTCTGAGACACAATTTTCACTTTGTAACCCTTGATGAAATGCTCTAGTTTAACCTTCGTTGTTGGATGTTTGACTGCTCTAGTGAACTTGCTGGCGGACTCATCGTGAAGCCTAATCGCAACTAAGGACTTGGGAGTTGTGAAACATGAAAGCTACATCTAGTGCTCCAAAAGGTTGGGCGCCTTTTGCTAGCAAGGTGCATTTTTGCTCAGTGTTAGTCAATTTTCATGATTTTCAACTTTTCCTTCGTTTTGGGTGTCCATTCGATCTTCATTTGGCGGTGTTCGACAAGTCTTTTGAGCTGGTAAATGGATTCACTACAGAGCTAGACTGAAACTGAGATGAATTGCTTGGAAACTACGAACTCTGAAAAATGACTTCTAAATGCTTTAATTCTTGGGTACCCCTAGCCTTCAAGGGCACTTTTGCTCTTTAGACTTCATCAATTTTGAGTTTGTTGACTTTTAGCATTTTTAGTTTGATCTTCGTTTGTGAGTGTTTGGCCAATCCCATGATTTGGATGTTGGAATCATTGCTAAGCTAGAAGAATTTTGAGGACCCCCAAAACTACAAATCCCAACAACTGCATTTAGACCCTTGAATTCATGGGCACGCCTGGCCTGTAGGGGTAGTTTTGGCTCTAGTTGGTAGTCATTTTCAATGATTTTACTCTTCTTGTGCTTCACGTTCACCATGTCATCGACTACATTGATTGCGTTGAGCATCTTTGCTGATGATGCGAACACATTGACTGCATTGCGTGTGTGACAAACAAAAACTGAAAAATATTCTAAGGCATTGAAGCATAGACACCCTCTTTGAGGTAAGGCATCAATCTCCAGACTTAGTTTATTTTCCGCAAACCTTTGCTAATGACGCAAACACGTAGACTGCGTTGGGTGTCTGACAAACAAAAATTGAAAAAATATTCTAAAGCATTGAAGCCTAGAAACCCTCTTTGAGGTAAGGCGTCCATCTCCAAACTTAGTTTATTTTCTACAATTTTCAACTTTTGAAATTCCTAGACTTAGTTTATTTTCCGCAATTTTCAACTTTTGAGGTAAGGCGTCCATCTCCAGACTTAGTTTATTTTCCGCAATTTTCAACTTTTGAAATTCCCCTCTGTTGTTTGCCATTTTTTGAGCATCTTTCCCCAAAGATTCTTTTGTGAAGCATTTGAAGCTTAGATTTTGACACCTGGTATTTGGCCATCCTCCATTGATGACCTTGGAGGTCCTAACTTTTCTTCTAAAAAAGTGAAATGACCCACTAGAGAAAAACTAACTTTTTTGTGATTCTAATTGGACCAGTGTGATCGTGACAAAGAATAAACCAATCAAAATCATTTTGAGCCATTTTTGGAAAGATCCTATTTTTAGGGTTTTTCTAAAAATAGGGCCCTAAAACCCTAATTTCAAAATTTTCAAAAATTTTCAAGTATCCTCTTGACAATAAACCCACAAAAACCCTATGCTTCGTTTGTCGTTCAAAAATTTCTAAGAATAGACACTTCCTATTTTCAGAGACTTTAACTTTTGTTGACTTTTGACGACAAATTTACAAGATTTTATCCATTTTTTATCAAAATGCCTTAACGAAGCAAAATTTTTATTTTGGGTACAACAAAGATCCTTCGAAGGACTCTCACAAATACATCTATTGATGGTGACTATGGTGTGAATGTACTTTCGGAAGATATTTGGAAAAGTATGGGTAAGCCAACCATCTAGCCCCTAAATTTTAGACTGGTGGGTGCAGACCAACAAGGGATCAAGGTGCTTAGAATTTTAATGTCCCAAAAGGTACTTATTGGACCTCAAACTTTTTGTAATGTCCCCTTTTTGGAAAACCCTAAATCTTGTACTAGAATCACAAGCTTAATGCATGTTGGCGTTTCAATTAGCACCGCTGGAGTGCTTATTGGAAACAAACAACTATGCACAAAATTAATTGCTCTTCAAATTAGGAGGGGAAGCTCCCTCTTTTGCTGATGGTTGTGTAAAAGTAAAATGAACTAAGTTCCTTTCTTTTTTACTCAGCGGCGGGGCACAAGGGTGATAAAACACAATGTGTTGCAGCTAAGGTTTTCTCTGGTTTTTGCAGATCTTAATTACAACTAGGCTAACTTTCAATCTATCCTATTTCCTCAAGAAAAACAGAGCATGAGGATATAGGAGCGGGAATGGAATGGTTCGATCACTTGGATGAATTGTCTCTCAAGATGCATCTGAAGGCTCTAAACTTCCATATTTATGCTGAAATAGAAATCACGCAAGTAATCATGAAACGGTAGGCTAGATCTCAGGATTCCCAAGGAGGCACAGTGTTCTTTCCAAGGTGTAGGCTGAAATGTAGAATACTAGAAACAACATATAACGATAATCCTACTCTCTAAATTCCCAAGGAGGCATAGTGCTCTTTCCAAGGTGTAGATTGAAAGAAAGATTATTGGAAACAACAAACAATGACAAATCTTGAGACTTTTGGATCAAAGGCATGTGGCTCTCCTAATTTATTATCTCAACTTCGATCAAAGATTACACTTTGGGACAACTTGTGTGAAAGAGACAATCACACATCAAGTCATCAACCAATAACACATGAACATAGTTTGAACAAACCTATCTGAATAGAAAGAATGCAAGTTGTGCTCATCATTTAGCTATAACAAATACGATTCAAGAACATATAATAAGCGAACAAAGTCGAAGGCTTTTGAGCTCAGCATTTTGCTACCGTGAAGTAAAGTTAAAATACAATGAGCAAAGGCTCTTATTTATAGAAGCTTGAAGGAGTAGGCAACCCAAAGTCTCCTTGAGTTAACAATGAGTTCTTGCCAATTTGCAAGATTTATTGCTGTCTAAAAGTAGGTAACCTAATAGTTAATTGGAAAGTTTGCTTTAGTTAATTGATTCTAAACTAAAAGAGAACTCCAATATACAAAAGTGCCTCCAAAATAGACATGCACAATTAGTGGGACAGTGAGTTAACTTGGAACGAGGCATCAAGTTAACTCCTGCGTCATAAATGTTATTTTGGAGGGGTAGGACGTCCTAACTGGTTGTTTACACCTCATCAACTCAAGTCGTCATTTTCTTTAACCAGTCATTGACTGCCTCTGCATCTGGACAACTGATACTTCTCAGGATGATGATGTGTCTTCGCAGCATCTCCTCGCCAATTGCAATCTGCTCTTGATATTCAATCTTCTTTGCAACTACATCCTCAAGCCTTGTTGACATGGCTGCAATCTGACTTAACCTGCAGTTAGCAGGGTCACCACAGAAACTGCTACGGATGAGGTTATGAAACTTTGTCTGCACGTCACCGAGACTCACGTAGTAACCATCTTCACATTTGATACTGACAACAAATTGATTGGTAACTTTGGCAGCTTTGTAACTGGAGTGATGACCTATGTTTCTCCCACAGCTTTGCGCTTCTAACACTTTTCTTGATTCTTCTCAATGAAAGAGTGTTGCATGATGAAACTACAAAGTTTGATTGTGAACACTCTAGTTGTGAGAAATGCTTATGAGCTTGCTACACACCCAGAATTCCAACTGTATTCAACCCTCTAAATTGGCCTTGAAAGGCTATCAGATATACGAGGTATGAAACCGTGTGAACTTTGAGTGACTGCGCCTATCAAATTGTCTAAAACAACCATTGGGTGAACTTGATGTAGGTAGGTGTCAACCATCCTCAGGGAAACATGAAGCAAGATCGATTTAGCCTTGAATTCAACTTGAGAGAATTGCATTCTAAAAACCTTGAAGATTGATTGGACACATGATACTATTCGAACAACTTTTCTGTAGCGGCTAAAAATAGTGTCGCCGAGGGGTAAGTTTTATGAAAATTTCTAAGACATGGGTTTTGTTAGAAATAATTTTTTGAATGGACCCAGAACGTCAAAAATTCCAAAAATTTACTTTTCCTTGTACGTGCAAGAACCCCTCAAGGTAGAAGTTTTAGAAGCAGCAAAAACTTATTTTCCCTAGAAAAATCTAACACATGGGTATTGCAGGCACTTCAGAGATGAACAAACCCAGTTTGTCTATTTTTTGAAATTGTGACTTTCTTCGGAAAACCCTTAAAAAGGGGCAGCAGGGCAACTTTCTCTAGAAGAATCTAGCACATGGGTTTTATTGAATCTAATGTGCTGATCATACTCAGAAGACCAGATCTGTGAAAATATATTGTTTCCTTGGACATGCAAGAAAATCTAAGACAAGAACAAAATAAATGTGAGGGTGAGAAGCTAGAAGAAATATGTGGGGAGAAGCTAGAAGTTATAAGCTGCTGCCCTAAATCTTCAAGCAAATATGTTCCCTGTGCAACTTGTTCTTGAAAACATGAAGAACGTTGTCAATGGATTCCGTTAGATCCTTCAAATGATGCTAGAGAGAAAATATTTGTGTTTGAGCTCTTCAACCTGCAAGAAATAATCAAGAATGGACACCTAGGATTTGATAATATTAATTTGGAATTGCAAGCATCAATTAGGGCGTCCAAATCATGATTGGGGGAATCACCTTTGTGATTGGAAATTAACAAAATCATCTCCACCCATTTTGGGATGTTTGGGCATGAAGAAGCTTTTAAAATATCTTAACTCAAGTCAACCTGGGCCTAGTTTGACTTTAGGCGTCCAAGTCTTGAGAGTTGAAGATTTTCACCCTTTTTCTATGACAAAATGCCTCTGTTTGACCCTTGATTTTGGTTGCTCAATAGATCCTCAAGCCTTGCTGACAGATTCACAGCAGAGTTGGATCAACTCTGAAGAGATGTTCTTGGCAGTCGCCAACCCTAAAAACTGAATCTGATGGTTCAATTTCTTGGGCGCCTTTTCCCAAAAGGGTGCATATTTTTGCCAATGTTAGCCAACTTCTTGGATGCTTCTCAATTTTCTCCATTTGACCCTTTGTTGTTCATTCAATAGTTGTCGATGATTGATGAATCTTGCGAATGGGATGTTCAATCTATTGCGAAGATGGAAACACTCCAAAAAGGATGACTGTATGTGCAAGCTCAGAAAACTGATTAGTGAGGTTCAAACTTCTAGGTGCCCCTAGCCTACAGGGGCACTCTTGTCATTTTGAGGTACATTTTGCATTTTAAAACCCTTCACGAACAACTCAAGTTTGATCTTTGTTGTTGGAGGTTTGACTATTTCGTTGAAAGTGCTGACGATTTTATTGCAGAGATTGATCAAAATGGAAGAGGTCTTCATGGAAGTCACAACACCCGAAAGCAACATCTGATTGCCCAAAAGGTTGGGCGCCTATTTCTAGGAAGGTGCATTTCATTGACACTTAGTCAATTCTTCATGTCCTTCAATTTGCCTTTGCCTCCAACGTTTTATGCTTGATCTTCGTCTACGAACACTTGATAGGTCCTGTGAGCTTGAAATTGGATTGATCGCAAAGCTAAAAGGATACTAAGCATATGCCTTGTTGGAAACTACTTAAAACTTCATTTGGTTGCCCAGAATGATGGGTGCCCCTGGTTAGCAGGGGCTTTTTTGCTTTGATGTTCATTCTTTGTTTCACGTGCTCGGATGATCAACAGCTATCGTCGTTTGATATGTCTTCTGAGTTAGTTACTAGATCCATAGTGAAGCTGAGTTGAATCCTGGGAGATCATCTAGAGGTTGCCAATCCAAAGACTAGCATCTGATAGCCTTGTTTCTTGGGCACCCCTGGGCTATCGAGGCACTTTTTCCCTAATTGACTGTCGTCTTTGATGACTGGCTTTCAACATCTTTTGTCTCCACCTCCATTTTCTGGTGATTGATGAATCTGATGGACTTGCTTAACGATGCATCAGAAAGCTAGCAAAATTCTGAAGAGGACAACTGGTTTTGCAATTGTTAACTACAGTTGGCCTCTTGAATTCACGGGCAGCCTTGGCTTGCAAGGGTTTAGTGGGCTCTAGAGTTAGTCATTTTCGATGATTTTCATCCTTCTCGAGCTTCGCATTTACCTTGTTGTCGACTACATTGATAGCGATCACCATTTGTCGATCGTTCTTTCCATCCGCGTGTTTTTCAATTGCATCACCGCCGTTGTTGATGTGTTGATCACGTTTGTCGTTGCGTGTGCATGATTTGCGAGGCTTCCAACATTCCTTGTGCTTTTCGTTCACCGTGTTGCTTGACTGGATTAATCATTGTTTTCGACGCCACAGACACTTTTACCATTGCAATTGCTCTCACCATTCTGCGTGTACAAGTGCTTTGAAAAATTCACCAAGGCATTGACTACATAACTTCTTTCTTGTAGTAGGGAGTGCATCTTCTAGACTTAGCAAACTTTTAGCATTTTTCAACATTTGAAAATCCCCTCCGTCATGAAGGATCTTTTGAAGCATCTTTCGCCATGGATTCTTCCTTGAAGCTTTTGAGGCTTATATTTTGATACCGAATACTAGCAATCTGCCATTAATGGTCGCGGAGGTCGTAGCTTTTCTCCTGAAAAAATGAAGTAGACCCACCAGAGTAAAACAAAAGTTTTGGTGATTTTGACTTGACCAGTGCGATCATTAAGTCAAACTATCCTATCAAAATCATTTTCAACTAATTTTGGAAAGGTCCTATTTTTAGGGGTTTTCCTAAAAGCAAAGGTACGAAACCCTAATTTTCAAATTTTCAGAAATTTGCAAGTATCTTCCTTGACATAAACCCACAAAAAGCCTATGTTTTGTTTGACCTAAACTAGACATTTGACAACAATTTTACATGATTTAGATCATTTTAATCAAAATGCCTTATTGAAGCAAAAATTTATTTTGGGTACAACAATGTAGTTGGGGCTGTAACTTATCACTTAAATACTTTAAACAAGATAAATATTGGCTTTAGGTCCTTTGCATGAATATATATATATATACCCTCTTATAGTTGCCAATCCTTATTTCCTTATTCTTCATCTTCCTTTCAAATCATATTATGTTCCTTCCTTTATTCACATTCCATTTTATTCCTTTCACTACTCATTCTTCCTCCACAATTCTTTCATAAAATCTACAAATCAAGTCTTCATAATCTGCTCTTTATCTATTGGTATATTTGTGATATAATCATTTATCTTGTACACACATTAGATCTGCTCTTCTCAAGATTTTGAATAATATTTTCAATCTTCTCACCAATCCATCTCCTCATAAGTTACTCCTTTGTCTATCTTCTTCCTTTTGAAAGAATACAATCTCTTTAAGAAAGACATCATTTCTCAATAGACATGCCTCCTCCAAGGGAGATGTCCTTAATATACTAATATTGATATTTTCTTTAAACATAAGTGCTGACCTTTAAATAATATGAACCACTGCCTCTTAATAATGGATTCATTTCCTTTAAACATAATTACTACTTAAACAGTGTTGTACCCAAACCAGATTTTTTGCTTCACTAAGACATTTTGCTAAATATAGTCTTAACCTTGTTAAAGTGATGTCAGAAGGTCATTTTTGGGCTTTTTAAGTATGGAGCTTATGTCAGTTTGATATCAGTCTAATACTGGAGAGTTTTGAGAAAATCCAAAATTTGAAGGAAAATCATCAAATTTTTCTAACTCTGTGTTGTACCCAAACCAAATTTTTTGCTTCATCAAGGCATTTTGCATTTTAAAGTCTAAATCTTGCTAAAATGTTGTAGAACACAGTTTTGGGCAATATCAAGCATGGAGTTTTTGTCAATATTTTGTCAATCAAAGTCAGTTTTATTGGTCAGAACCGAAGCAGAGACTCAAAATGAAGATCTTCACGATGGAGGAGCATCTCACGACGACATTCCATATTGCAGACGGTCATTTCAATGATCGAAACAGAGTTTTCAATGATCAAATCATGAAGATTTCTCAGGAAAAGCCCAAAAGCGCAAGTATAGCCCAGGGGCGCCCAGTTTGTTGAAGGTCAAGATTCTGGTTAAAATGTTCAAGCATCCAGTCAATTTCTTCAGAATCAGTTTGGCTATCCGTCGAGCTATCCAGCGAGGCGTTCCGAGACCCACAACTCCGGCAAACAGCGACAGAAGTTGAAATTACTAAAGTTCCAGATGCAAGAAATTTGTCCTTTTCAGGCAAAAGCGCGCCTCTAGCCTGAGGGCGCCCATCTCAAGGAGGGGGTTAATCTCGACAATTTTGATGTCGAATACAGTTAATCCATTCACAACTAGTCTGCTTATCCAACGAGATATCAAGCATAGTCA